>JAAEAF010009853.1:0-13959 GCA_011037195.1 Triatoma infestans
CTACTGAACATCTCATTCACTTTTTCTCCTTGTTAGATTGCCAGATTTAAACCCCTCTTAAATGTTTTCTTTGGGGATATCTCAAAGAAAAAATTTATGTCAGGGACCCCAACAACTCCAGAAGCACTTAGAGAAGACTTAATTCAAACCTGCTTAGCAATTCCCGCAGATACGGTTAGCAACTTCATCTACGGTTGGGCAGCGACTGCGCTTGTGCCGGTTAAACCGAAGAGGTCATTTTGAATAAATAGGAAATTTTTTTTATAGATTTTTGTAAATAAACTGGAATATTGTTTTGTTTTAATGATGTTTTACCTGGTTTTTTAAGTCCCTTATGGTTTTAAAATAGGTTTTAAGTGTTATCAGCATATGAACTCTCTTATTTATTAGAAATTGATAAGAAAATCTGCTTTTAATTTTAGTTTATGAAACAAAGAAATATGAAAAAAAAAGACGAAAATTTAGTCTTTATGAATGAATATCTTGGCAACGGTTTGAAATATTGAAGTGAAATTAACGGCATTTTTCTTCGTTTTTTTTTAGTAGTTTTCAATACAGTAGTAAAAAGTGGGGATCGAAAGGAAATCGCAACTTTCAATCACCGATTTCTGGTGTAAGGTGGCAATAAAATTAAATAACATTAACACCATCATAAACTAGAGCGCAAATACTTTAACAAACGTTATGTTCACTTTTTTGATATCTTTCTTCGTTTAAGAGTTATTTCAAAAGTGGCCCGTTTAAATGGGACAACATATATATATATAGTCAGCCACAATAAAATGGGACCCTTAATTTTTCAATTAAGATTACCACTTTCCCGATTCTTGATATAAAATTAATATGAAGGTTACTTTATAGGAAAGGAGACCCTAAAGATCCAGATAAAATAATATGGTTTGTAACTCACAGAATATATTTATCTACACGCACAATGTAAACAAATTTACACTCCAAATTTAGGTCTCATCCATTAAGAACGAGATAAAAGATGCCCAGAGATCTATCTAGTTCTGCAGAAATATTATTTAAGCCTAATAACTAATGGCCTCTATGCTGTTGCCTTCTTCGTTTATTTGTGCGAGAAGTCATGTTTGGTATTTCCTATTGATCCAGAATCGTGAGTAAAAGGTCAAGAATTGTTAGCAAAGTATCAGTAACTGGCTGTACAGCCCTTTCAATACAGATCATTGTCTGGCAGTATTGGCCATTCAGAGGATGTTGCGCCAAACATTTCGTTGCATTCATTTGGATCATTCACGGTTTTTACGAGGTTTTAAACGTATCAAACGTGGTGGATGAGTTGATGAGCATTATACATTGATTGGACAGGCTATTGGAAAGCAGAGAATAGTTAGATCTCAGAGAGAGAGAGTTCTTTTTGAAGTCATCTTTGTGGAGAGCTTGACTTGATAATATAAAACAAACAAAAAATTTATCTTTACTAGGACCATTGGGAGTGCAGTACTTTTTTAGATATTGAGAAAGTTTCGCAGATACACATTGTTTCATTCCGTATATCCTTTATGAAATGCGCAGTGGTAAGTATATGTATAATGTAGTTATCTTATTTGATTGTTTCTAGAAGTCAGATCTTGCCTTGTTACTCTTATATAAAATTCGAACCCAAATAGTGAATGTGGCCATTTGTCGGATAAGTTTTGTTTTGTTTCGGTTGATCTTTGTGGCGCCCTGCCATTGATGTCTAATTGAGATAATCCTATGTCCAAAGCATCCCTTGCCGGTCTATATCAGAAATTTTAATAACCTTGAAGTTTCTTAGCTTCTAAACCTTCTCCGAATGATAGCGTAGCAATCAATCAGGAAATATAATGGAGTCTCCTCATCCCGCCCACAGAATCTCTAGGCATCATCATATTTCTTGGTTCATCTTTTTCAGATAATCTGTGAAGGAAAGAGCTTGGCTGAGAATAAGGTTAGTGCGGGATAGCATCGCAATGTCCTTGTTTCGATAGTTTCTTTCAGTGAGGATTATGATGTGATGTGAACCTTGTCCACTGGCTTCGAGTATCCGGTGCTTCGCCTAAACACTCCAGCCTCAACCTCACAGGTGTGATCGAAGTGCCCGTATATCTTGGATGCCGGTCAGTTTAATAGTATCAATGCCAAGATTAATAAACTGAAACTTATAATATCCTTGGCAAGCATGTCTAACAAGATTTGAGTGTCTATTAAAAATACTAAAAATTCTAATTCATTTTATATTAGGGAGCTTATATTATTTGACTAAGAAATAGTTTGAATTATTAAATAGTTTATAAAGTGTCCAAACAGTGACCAAAATTAGAATATGGGATATTTTGCATATTTTTAGATATTAAAACTAATCTCATTTTAAGTTTTATGGCTTCCATACGACCACGAATAGATCGATACTATTAGGGGCTTTTTCACTATCAGTTTTAAATATTTACTTTGTATTTAAGCAAACAATATTATAGAATCAGGAAACTTGGATGCTTAAAAAGCTTCTTATCTCTCACTATTAACTTTTTTTTATTATTATCATTATTTTACTCGTATTTTGAGGGTAGACATGAATTTTTAATGGGTCGATAAGGCAAAAGCCATTATTTATAATTTATGAGTTTGTAATAAAGAAATATTTATAATTTATATAAGTTACATTATATATAAATTAAATGATTTAATGTATTGAAAATGAGGGTGGGTCCGCAATGCTGGATAACATCCGGTATTTTATCCGTCGTAGCATGGCATATTAGTTTTGTTCCTGACCGGTTTCGGATTTTCATCCATTGTCAGAGCAAATTCACTAAGTTCGTGTAGAGAGTGCACTTCAACGAATTGTTTCTGTAGACTCACACTTGTTGGTTCTATATAAGTGGGAAGGTTATAAGGTTATGTTACTGTGTGTGTGTGTGTGTGTGTGTGTGTGTGTTTCATGACAAAGTGGAGTTACACACACATACATCAAGTCATATGTTATGTTAATATTATGTTACTATGTTCTAATGCCTAATCACAATTTATAATAATTCCACTTTGTCATGAAACACACACACACACACACATAGTAACATAACCTTATAACCTTCCCACATATATACAACCAACAGTTGAGTTGCAGAAACATTTTCGTTGAAGTGAACTCTCTACACGAACTTGGTGAATTTGATCTGACGATGGATGAAAATCCGAAACCGGTCAGGAACAAAACTAATATGCATGCAACGATGGATAAAATACCGGATTTAATATGTTCTTCATGGCAAATATGCTGATGGTGAGTTGCATCTCATGAATACGTGATGGAGAGAGAGAGTGCGAGGCGCTAACCGCCCGGATGAATATAACGTAGTTTTCTTCTTCATGTCATAATATCCTGTGAACTCTAGCCACAGGAAAAATGTGCTATTTCCTTCTCCGGAAGTGATATTATACTCTGAATTCTTGCGGTTTAGCGGTACTTTAAACGGATCAAATGTGGTGGTTGAGTTGATGAGCATTATATACTGATTGGACAGGCTATTGAAAAACAGAGAATAGTGTCAGAGAGTTCTTTTTGAGGTCATCTTTGTCGGAGAGCTTGATTTGGTAATATAAAACAAACAAAAACTTTATCTTTCATAGAACCCTTTGAATTGGGAGTACTATACACAACGTTTTCTGAATATTGAGAAAGTTTGTAAGATACACATTGTTTCATTCCATATATCCTTTATGAAATACGCAGTGGTAAGTATAAGTATAATGTAGTTATCTGTACATTCTAAGTCGCTAAATGTTGAGCTAATATTCTAGGTCGCTAAATGTTAAGCACCGGTATTCCAGCCAACTAGAGTCCAGCTACTCTCCTTCTACTCTTAGCCTTTCTGACCCTCCCCCCCTTATATATTGTGCCAGGACAGTACTATGCATGTATTGATGATAAACGTATCAGCGGATGTCGATAAGTTATTGGCATTTAACAATATCGCTTTGCTCTTAGTTAAGCATGATGGGAACTGTCTGTATGTTAAAGACAAGACTGGTGCAGACTATATGCGTTGGGCACTACAATTTATTTATTATGTCATTCACAGTCAGGTTCTTTTGAAATTAATGGCTTTCTGGCATCAAATATGAATGCGTACATTCTTAAATAAATTTAAACTATTTTTCTAAGTAAAGCTTAGGAACTCATCATTTTCCATTATTTTCTTTTTGTAAGAAATATTAGGGTTCTGTGTCAAATTTTTTTGAAATTGTATTTTCCGTGGAAAAGATTTTGATGAAGTTCCCTGAATATAAAAAAAAAAATAAGATTTTTAGCGAGTGATCTGAATATGTGCGCGTGCGCATGTGTATATGTGGACAGCAAAATAATTCAAATTTGATATTCCATTTAGGCAACACACAATTGCATTAATACGAAAGTTTTAGTCAACCAATCAACTCGCGATTTTTTTTTGAACATTGATCCAACGAGTTTATTTATACTTCGTACACTATCTAAACAGATAAGTGCCTATCACTTTTTATTTGAAACATTTTTTTTACCCGAAAAATTATATTTTTGGTGGGATTCTAAAAGAATAGCGATATTTAAACTTACCTAATAGAAAAGTATTTTGTTGACCATTCATTTTATGGAGTTATGAATAAATTTAAGCTTTTCCATTGAAATATCACTTCAATATAATGGTCTGGTTCTACGCCATTATATTATAATATTCAAGTACTGTAGAAGCACTGTTAAAATTCTAAGTTCGAGGAAAAGCGATTAACCGGAAATATAAATTATAGTATATAAATATAGAATGTAAAAATTCGATATTCCGTCTGGGCTTGGTTCCGTCTGGATTAAGTAGGTTTATACTAAAACCCTATTACATATCATAAATATTGTCCCGTCTACTTAATGTTTTTCCGCTAATAATATTTACTTGTCATCCTTATTACAGTTGGTCATGCATTATAATCGTACCACTTTCATGGAAATATTTATTCAAACTCTTTATAATCACGAAACTTAAAAAAAACTAATCAAGAAAAAAAAAAGAAAAGAAATCTGGTTGTATAAAATACTCATATCCCTTATTTTTAATTTAAGAAACTTCAACATCTATGGTCATTAGCTCCCGGAGCCTTCTCAGTGCACTGCCGGCCTCCGGACAGTGTTCTCTTGTTACATACAACACAGTCCATCACCGAACAGTGAGCTGTAGTGGCTCTTAGGAAGAAAAAAAATCTAAGGGTAGCACTGGACTCGAATCGGGAACTTCCGCGTGGGAGTCCAACGCACTAACCACTTAGCTAATCCCTCCTCTTATATCCCTTATTATTATTCCAATTGACCAATTTTCTTCACATTTATTTAAAGGTTAATTTTTATAAAAATACAAATAAATATGGTGAACTACTTAATAATATATGTCAGTTTCTGGACATAACGGATTGGTTTCTTGAATATGAGTACCAAAAATATCGAAAAATATATTCTGTATTGTCGTTATAATGGATGTATTTAGGTGGAGAGAATTTAGGTATGGTTGATAATATAAGAAGAAGACTTGGTTAACGCTGGTTTACCTTATATATTAATTAAGTGACACAGCCTGCCTGGACTTTACAATAGAGAAATGTTTTATGGTAGAATGGTATGAAAATGACACGTAGTAATTGGATGTATTGAACTGAATTCAACTGTCTTTCTATGGACTGCCTGTCGCTATACTTATACAGTTTCTCCCACTCCAATCCGAGAGAGTGGTTGAGCTTCTCTTTGCTCTCTTTGGTTGCTGAGCTTCTCTTTGGTTGCTGTTACAGTCGTAAATCTAATTAAACGATTTCCTATAAAATTTGGAATACCATATATTATGTTGGGTTTAGAAACATACATGTATTTTATTTGAAGGAGCACCTTGTGGGGAAAATGTAACGTTACAGCTTCCACAGAATCTACAAAAATAAAACCAAGTTTCCAAATTTTTCCATAAAAAAAAATGTATCATATAAAAGTGAATGGCATTAATGTTTGAAGATAGTATACGAAATTTAAAGAAAAATGTTGGCGCCATTTTCTAATAAATTAGGAAAACTGAACCAACTATTTTGTAGATATACATTAAAAGCCATCGGTGTTTGGCGCAAATGATTAATATAAACAAAATATCAAATTTAAACTTACTGCGATGTTTTTTTATTTTTGAGAAATTTGTACATACATACACACACCATTTGCCCCCCACCCCCAATAAAAAATTACTTCCGGAAAAAACACAATTACTACACAACCGTCATTGCTTGATATTATTAAACAAGGACTAGGAAGAAGTAAATATATTAGAATGAATTTCTAACTGTAAGATATCGTTTCATTTCGTTTATTTTCTTAAATATTAAATGTAATTTTCTGTTTAGTAGAGATTCCAAACACTCTACTAAAAAATAAGCTACTTATTTACAAGAGATGGTCGTGAGGCCCATGCTACTTTACGCTGGATGTTCCATCCTGGAGAATCACTTGCAATAGCAATAAAAAAAAGCTCTACAAATAATACAAAACAAATTATGGAAGATTCTTCTCGACCGTTCTTATATGAAGGAAAAGGATTGTGAGATTCGGTGGTTTTAAAAAAATAAGAAAACTTAAATTCTTGCCAACGTTTCTACAATTATATTGTCTTTTTCAAGGCTTACAACATATAAATACCAACAGGTTCTTTTTTGAACCTGAAATATTGGTCAAACGAAACAGTATTTAAAGAATAGATTATACCAACACGACTATGACTGTAGAAAAAGCAAACCTAACTCTGAAAACATAACAGCACTCACTAAACACTGTACTGATAATCAGAAGATTTTCTTTGTTGGCCGTTAGTTGTAATATGAAAACAAAAATTAGTTGGCTTCTCGACCAATTCAAGGTAAAAAAAACAAAAACCAAAAAAGTAATTTTGAATTGTTTTTTAATAATTTACAAGTTCGACGTTTCTCTCTCGCAAAAAATCAACAAATCCCTTAAGAAACACATTCCTAATCTCACCATAGACTTCACCACTTCAAACAACTGTACAAAATCTACTCCAAACTTAAAGATCCTATTCCCATAACCAATAAAACACACACGGTCTATAACAACGCAATGCTTCCTATGTAGGAGAAAGTTAACAATACATACATAAAAGACTCAAACAGCACAAATACGACATTACTTCTAAAAAAATAGACAGTACAGCACTTTCCAAGCACGCTCTATCCTTGAACCATACATTTGATTTCCATAATCCTTCTATCCTCGCTACCCAGCCCAATTACACCAAGCGACTCCTTACTGAGTCCATACACATCCATCTCCAACCTAACCCTGTTAATCATAAAAAAGACAAAGACCTAATTTCTTCCCATTGCAATCATATCCTCTGTTCCCTTAAAAAATCCTGATAGGAAAAAAATAAATAAATAAAAATAAAATAAAAATAAAAATAATAAATAAATTAAAAAAAAAATAATAATAAATAAATAAATAAATAATCAATTTTTCTACACCCTCTCCATACATTACTTTCTCCACACATAACGGTACTTACATAACGGTCCCCCCTTCTCCTGGCCTTCTGTATTACCCTTTCATTACAGACTTAGCAGTCCTACTGTAATCGCACCCATGTATTTTGTTTTTTGTTTGTGTTTTATGTTATCATTTTTTCTCTTTATTTTTGTATTGTTCCTGAAGAAGGCAAACAAAGTTTGTCGAAACGTCGAACTTGTTAATTATTAAAAAACAATTACAAAATTACTTTTTTGGTTTTTTGTTTTTTTTTACCTTGAATTGGTCGATAAGCCAAGTTATTCTGTTTTTACACTATACTGATAAAAGACACGATTTCTGATTTTTCTAACAACATATTGTTGGCAACTGAACTAATTTTTTAGAACTGCTGTATAATAAAAAACAAAAAAAAAAAAAAAAACCGAAAAATTCCAGTTAATACAGGACGATACCACCATCTCTCATTCATTTATTCGAACCTCATTTCTTCCCCCCTGACCTTGTTTTTCCCAAATCTACCCCTCTCTGCAACTAGTCCCGTTATAACGATACCTGCCCTGTTCACTATGGTTTATTTGTTCACGGATTCTCTGTGATGTTGAGGTGTTTCTCAACCTTTTTATTTTCCAAATTTATACTAAGTTTTTTTAAATTGTTATGTTTTGAAGATTATGAATAGTTTTTTTTTTTTTATATAGTAACAAAAAAAAATTTTTTATAAATAATCTAAATACTTTTTATTATTTATTATTTCTGTTTTTTTTTCTTGATTTGACTTTCAAAAAAGAACCTGTTGTATTTATATGTTGTAAGGCTTGAAAAAGACAATATATTTGTAGAAACGTTGGCAAGAATTTAAGTTTTCTTATTTATTAAAAAGACCGAATCTCACAATCCTTTTCATTTTTACAAAACAAATTCCTAAGATTCGCCACAAACTCACCTCGATACAAAGACCTAACAGATTCACATATAACAGATTTACACTCTATAACTGCAGCAGAAACCATAGAAAAATAAACCAATAAAATCTGTAAAAAGTTCTTTGAAACTACAGCTAACTCTAAAGAATCACCTTTGTATAAATATAGGAAAATATGACAATAGACAATATAAGCATAAAGGATTAGTAGATACACTACTTTTATAATTTAAATTGTATATATAAATATAACATAATGCTTTTAGGGTAAAGGTTTTTTGTACATTTTTCCCCCTCAATAAATCAGACCAGTTAAATCTACTGTCTGTTGCCATTTAGTGGAGAATAAAGCTATTTTTACTAGCTGCTCTCTATATTTTGTAAATAATATATACAATTTTGTATGTATTTCTTTTTTTATTAAAAAATTCCCAATTTAAATAAACATAAAGCTCATTATTTGCGTATAATGATTGTGAGAAGGAGAGAGAATGGATTTTAGAGAAATAAACAAGATGATATGCTGAACACTCTATAATGAAAAGAACACACAAACGGCAAGGACTTTACAAGTATATAGAAGTTATTATTGTTATTATTAAGCCCCACTGAGCCCATATAGCTACCCCAAAGAAAACAACAACAAACCGGGTCTAGAACAAATATCCAAACCCGGGTCTAATCCATCTAAGATTCACTGCAGTCCAGACAAATCGGACAATAACCTTAAGGGAAATAGCCTAAGCTCTTCCACAGATATCCTGCTCCGACCAAAGGTCCTGAACCTAATTTCCTCACAACCCGGACAATCTGTCATAAGATGGATGGGTGATCCCTCCTCAGCCTCACAGACTCTACAAAATGGATCCGGTATGAGCCCCATTACGTAGAGATGTCTCCTTAAGGGATTCCAACCAGATGCCTGAGAAACTTTCGTGAAACTCGCCGATAACCAACTGTGCTCATCCAAAGGGATGAATGCTGTGAAGTTATCCATGACTGGAAGCCTGACAGACGTGTGTGCCAGAAGACCCACCAACAGCATGCTCGGCACCAATGAAAGGGAGAGAGGCGCCTAATTTGGCAAACCTATCCACCTCTTCATTCCCAAAAATTTCCATATGACCCGGTACGATTTATTATTATACCGGGTGGCGTCTCACTAATAGCCCTATCCGCACCTCCGATGAGCATTTTGGACTGCCGACAACTAACTGTGCTCATCCATAAACATGAATGCTGTGAAGATGTCCATGATTGGAAGCGTGACAGACATGTGCCAGAAGACACGCCAACAGCAGACTCGGGACCAATAAAGGGAGAGAGGCGCCTAATTTGGCAAACCTACCTACCTCCTCATTCCTAAAAATTCCCATGTGACCCGGTACCACTGACTAGAAGCACATCCTTCAGAGAAGAAAGCTCTTCTAGTCTTTTAGAACATTCTAACACCAAACTGGAATTGAAGACACATGAACTGAACGCCTTCAGCGCACTTGGCTGTCCGAGCAGATACACACACCTTTTAAGTTAGTGTTACGTACCCACTCATCCAAGATCGAGAGAAATATACAGAGACAGACTGGCTGTGTGATGAGAAGGTAGTAGATAGGTTGCTTACTGGTTGTAAACTGGTCGTAAAACTGTCCTAAAACTGTGCTGCTGTCGCTCTATTTATATGAATCGAACTGTCCCTTCCTAATCTCGCCTAGGTGGGGAATAACTAAATTTGATTCATTTAATATCTGCTTCTTCGCTCTTAGAATCCTATGAATCTTTAATTATTCGGATTCCATAACATATATCGTTGAGCACGTTAATGGAAAAAATCAGGAAAACTTTATTATACTTCCTATATTCTTAATAATAATTGAAGAAGAAGATAATAAGATTTAATTAATAATTTCATAATATACTAAACTTTCATTTTAAACTGATTCTAATTTGAAACACAAAGCAAGTATTTCCATTCGAAAATATTGACAAGATCACAATATATTCTCTTAGCAATAGAAGAAAGTAAATAAATAAATTGATAATAATTATGTATTCATATGATTGAGAATGAATCGTACATATATATATATAATAAACTTTAGATAAAAGTAAGGTAAAATTTACTATGTTCAAAGAATCTACGCTATTCACACAAGCACATACATACACACGTTGTACGGCAGCTCTCAGTGAGAGAGTTAATCTAAAAGGCAGTAATTGATATGGAAATGGTATGGCCTTCCACTTTTAAATAGTTAAGTTTGTTTAGTTTTAATTAATATTTTCATCGACAAGGATAAACATTTTTCTTTAATTTACTTAAATATACAAGTTTTTACTTTAAAAACAAAATGAGTGACTAGAGGAGGATGCCATGGATTCAATTCCATGATTAGAAAATAAAAATCCTGTCTTCTGGCAAACTACGAATAATTAATTAATAATGTTTTATTTTTACCAAAAGAAATTCAAAAACGATAAATATTTACATTAATAGGCAATGGACAAATAGTCCGTCTGTCGAGTTGACTAATAAGTAATGTATCCAAAAAAAAAAAACAAAAAAAAAAACTGTGTTCAAAAAAGAAAATAACATTCAATTTTTTAGCTAAATACAATCATATTAAATTAAGCGATTAAACAACAACCAAGTAAAAATTTGTTCTTATCCATTAATGTTATGCACAGAGAATGCAACCCACAAGAAAGAGAGGCTCTCTCTGGTTAACAGAGATTACTCTCTGACTTAGGCAGGCTAGAGTGGGTGAACCTGTGTATACAAGCCATTGGGAATCTATCTAGAGGATATCTATCAGATACAACCATACAACTATACATCGCATCGTGTCATATCTTACTCACACCATTCATTCCATCATTTTCATTATAAAGTCCAGTGCAGTTAGCGTAAACTTAGCTACATTATATTAGTGTCCTCATATCTCGTTCATTTCATCAAACCTAATTCCTCGTCCTAACAACGTCCATTATATCCATCTAGTTGTAATTAAATTCACTCACTAAAAACTTCCTATAAGACATCGCTTTGTAACAATATTTGTATAAAAGGTTCCAATTTTCACCTTTAAGAATGGCTATACAATTATCCAGAGTTAGATATCTGGATCCAAAACACTCTAAACGGTAAGGTGACAAAATCGGGCATTCACCCAGAAAGTGAGCCACACTTTCATAAGTATTTAAATTACAGAGTGAGCAATTATAATTAAAGTTTTGTCTCCATGGTTGATAATTGAAGTCCATCATCTCAGATCTCAATCTGAAAAACAGACTAACTTTGTAAATACTAAATTGGCGAATATATTCCAGACTATGATCGAGCCGCTTGTAGACGAGATGAAACCTCGAGGCCGACATATTAGCTAGAAAAGTATCTCTCTGATTCACTCTCATTTTTTTCCGACAGCAAAGCTACAAAATGTTTAGCAGAATCTACACTGAAATTATCTACACTTAGCTGAATTGACAAATCATGTGCTTTATCTATCCAGGTTTGGTTCCACTTCTCGACCTAATACACTCTAACGTAACTAGATAGGCCAGTTTATTAACATTGCTGAGTGTTTTGACAATAAATGAAGAATGTAATTTAAAAGTAAGTTAGAAACGGGGGGGGGAGCCTCATTCCGCTGCGACTTCAAGTCCGAGTCTAGTGTGGAACCCCTTCCAATTATAGCACAACCTCCAGCTTTTGCCCCAGCAAAGATGATGAGCGCTCCGTCATGAAGCTTCTAGTTTTCTGATTACTGTTCCCAATGGAAGAACCTCACAAAGAGTGCGCCGGGGTTTCTTTCCTCTACCTTGCAGAATCGGCATGCCGCACTATCCGCAAGTAGTGTGGCATGTTTCCTGTTCGCCTACAACGCCCTGTTAGTAGACCCACAATTACCTTATATCCCTTCGGGTCTGGCTCAATTTAAAGGTATACAAATACAAGACTTCAAGTTTAGTCTCCAAATATAAGGCGTAGTTTGGGGTATTATTTGGGAGGGAAAGTATTCTTTTAATCGCGAAACGTTGGAATTTCTCTAATACATCATATTCTTTGTATCCCCATACCTGGGCTGCGTAACAAACAATAGACCGTGCAACTGCTTCAAACACCCTCCACTTTACGTCAAAAATAACATTTTTATTATAGTATTGCTTGTGGAAAACTTTTACCAAAGTACGAATATTTCTGCTATCCTACTATTTCTGAATATATATTTATTTAGGGTAGATTAGTTTTGGAACTTATCGAAGATATGGATATTCCACTATGGAAAATGGAACAGCTACTGCCGGGAGAAGATGGTAATCCGTAAATCAAGTACAATTACTTAGTAGGAATGAATTTTTAACTCATTTGTACCCATTTGTGGTATTTTATTAACGACTTAGCACTTTAGAGGAAACCTTAATATAGCATTTACCCCTTAGAACTTACGAAACATCAACTTTCTTGGAAAACGGTTCCAAATAAAAAGTGGACGACCTTTATGTGTGTTAGAAGTACGCGAAGTTTAAAGAAAAACCTTTTTTTAAAGTTGCATTTTCAGTTGATGGGTTTTTTTACGAAACCTTCCTTGTGTCCGATATAGCTAAATTGGAATATCAAGTTTGAACCTCGGGCAGATTTTTGTTTTTGATAAATTTTATTCCAAATCACAATTTTTAAAATAATTTTGTTTTTTATTAATGTACAAATTTTTTTTTTAAAAATCTGACATTATTGCAGCACTTTCTCTTATACCATTAGAGAAAATAATCGATATATTCCTGCTCTGAAAAGGAGTTGCATCTGGAATGTGTCATGGATGCTAGAAATATAGAAAAATATTTTATTTGTAATATCAAGAAAAATGTAACATTCGCTGGCAAAAGAGAACTATTCAGGTAGAATACCAGCATTGTCTATTAGAGTTCATGAACCTTGTTAGCATTATCTACCCCTTTTTCTCAATTATGTATTTATGTATAATGTAAAATTCTGTATGAATATCATTTATAGCTCATTTCCAGATACACAAGATTCTACCAAAGGAAAAGATCTTCATCTTCTCATACCCTTTGCGATCGCACATCCTTGCGCATCCTTGCGCATCCTTGCTCGCTTATCACACCAAACAAATATATTTTTTTGGAAATATTGTGTATCTATGTGTTTAAATATTTTTGAGTTACTTAAATTTTTTTTTCTCGCTCATATATAGTCACTTCAAGAATTCAAGAAAGTACATGCATCCCTACAGTACCATCACTCAGAAGCCTACATTGATCGCCTTGTCTACCCTTGCCAGTTACTTCTTCATCAGCAACACTCTCACTCGCCAAGCAGTGTTCGCCTGTCAGCCTACTACCTCAGCAACGCTCACCCACTCAAGCAGCGTTCGCTCAAGTAGAAGACGTTCCATCACCAGAGCTCAATCACAGCACTCGCTCGAGAAGAAGACGATCCATCACCAGAGCAGCGCTCACACATTCAAGCAGCGTTTGCTCCAGAAGAAGATGACTG
>JAAEAF010009854.1:0-19581 GCA_011037195.1 Triatoma infestans
ACAATTGTGCCAACATAACAAAATAAGTAATTTCATTTGTAGCAGTGCCATCTATGGGCTAGGCCGAGAACTTTTCACCTTGCCCCCTAGTATGTTTTTAAATCTTCTTTCTTTTTCTTATAAAATTCCTATCAATACGAATATACATGTTAGATAACATTTCGAACTTAATATCACTTAAAGACATGGACAATCTAAAAAAAAATAGGACGTTAAATTTCATTTCAACATCTTGTACTTTTACTTTTTCATACAGTACAATTGAATATATGCCAGAATTTATTTTTAAAAAAGCGATTATGTATTTCAATTAGTCATGTGTTTTTATGATGGAATATTTTTGACATAACTTTACTTCATCTCTTATATTTAACTTCTTTCTTTCTTTGTCACTTTAATTTGTTATAGTTTTTTAAAGTTTAAAGATTTATGCTGATTTTACGATAATTTTGGTTTTATGTTTTTTTTTTTTTTTTGTTATAACAGTTGTTAAAAATTAATGGATATTTTGATAGTTACTGCGGTAATAATCGTTGAAGCATTACTAAGTAACTACAGCTGAATGCCACCTCATTGACCTGCATCGTAGAATGAAAGCCAAAGCATGGAAATAAACAAAGAAATCAAGTTGTGAATCATTTCCTTTTTGTTTATTAAACTATGAAACTAGTACGTTGTTGTAAAAATGATAATTTAGACTTTGGTTGTGATCTTTTCCATATCTTTGTCGCAGATAAATTATTAATGAGATACAGTTCACAATATTTTTTAACATTGTTTTTACTCTACACAAATCAAAAATCTAAAAACCATTTCTTCGGATTTAAAGGACCTCAAAACGTATATTTCTAGAAAAAAAAAAAATCGAAATTTTTGGACGATCTTAAATACTTTGTTTACCAGGTCATGTGGGAAATTTTTGGGAATGAGGTGGTGGATAGGTTTGCCAAATTAGGCGCCTCTCTCCCTTTCATTGGTCCCCGAGCATGCTGTTGGTGTGTCATCTGGCACATGTCTCTCAGGCTTCCACTCATGGACATGGACAGCACTCAACCTTATTGATGAGCATAGTTGGTTGTCGGCAGTCTAAAATGCTCATCGGGGGTAGTGAGATGTTGCTGTACCTTTCACGGAGCTCTCTCAGGCATTTGGTTGGATCCCTTATTGGACATTGTGGTTCAAAGGAGACATCTCTACGTAATAGGGCTTACGCCGGATCCATTTTGTAGTGTCCATATTGTCTGATTTGATCGGACTGCAGTGAATCTTAGATGGATTAGATCCTGGTCTGGATATTTGTTCTAGTTTTTTTTGGCGGTAGCTATATGGGCCCAGTGAGGCTTTGGAAAGCGTAGGGTTTGGTCCCTCCCCACAGACGGATAAATAAATAAAATAAGCTTAAACTTCAAATTTCATTTATTATTGCCAAGGGAACCGCTATGATAATGGTTAAATTTCAAAAATTATTTAGGATAGATTCAATATCATTGCCACTCCTCTTGTGGACTACAACATCATCACTTCTATACCCTGCCTAATTATCCCTCACCACCACCACCCAACTATCTCTGTATTTATGTTAAGACAAATGAGTAAACTTTGTAGTTAAAAGAAACTTTGTAATTTCTCTAAATAATTATATTAACGCATTAAGAGAATGCCATGTAAATGTTACATACCAGATTTGTCTTTTTAATCTCTACAGTTCAAAAAAAGTACAACTTTAGCCACTGATTTTTAAATGGAATAATTTTCATATTAATCAGCTGTTGTAATAAAAATATACTATTTGGTGGCTGAGATTCTCTGATATTGTGAATTAGGTTTATCTCAGTTGGTTAGCTGAGCTCAGTTGGTTTTCGGCAGTCCAAATTGCTCATCGGGGGTCCGGATAAGGCCATTAGTGAGACGTTGCTGTGTTTTTTGCACGAAGCTCTCTCAGGCATCTGGTTGGATCCCTTATTAGACATTGTGGTTCAAAGGAGACATCTCTACGTAATGGGACTTATGCTAGATTCATTTTGTAGAGTCTGTGAGACAGAATACCCATCCATCTTATGACAGACTGCCTGGGTTGTGAGGAAATTAGGTTCAGGACGTTTAGTCGGAATAGGATGTCTATGTGGAAAAGCTTATGCTATTTCCTCTTTAGGTTATTGTCCGATTTGTTCGGACTGCTGATGAATCTTAGATGGATTAGACCCGGGTCTGGATATTTGTTCTAGACCCGGTTTGTTGTTGTTTTTCTTGGGGGGGCCCAGTGGGGCTTTTGAATAACGTAGGGTTTAGTCCCTCCCCACAGACAAATAAATAATAATAGTACTTTCTTCTGTAGAATAAGAGAAACTAAAAATAATTTATTTAATCTAGAAAGAATATTTTATACCTGACATTTGATTCTTAAACATAAAGATTTGTTTTGTTTTGTTTTCATTTTAATTGAAAATATAAATGGGAAAGAAAATTCAGGCCAAGTAAGTTACAGAAAAGTGAACAATATAATGTACTTGAAGAGAGAGTAATAGAAAAGTGTGTTCACAGAGCGTATTATGGAACGTACTAAAGTTTTTTTTAAAAAAAAAATAAATAAATAAATTAACAGAATAAATTAATTTAAAAAAATATATATAATATTGACTAAATAATTTCAAATTATTAATAAATATAAAGTACACTGACACTTTATAATAATAAAAATTTCAGATTGTATTTTTAATTTAAAAAAAAAAAAAAAAATTTAACAATGATAGCTTAAAGAGGAAATAAACGATTTAGTTAATTAGAACATAAAAAGCATCACATTCTTTAGTAACAATTGTAAAGATTGCGCGCGCAAATAAAAGAAGAAAAAAAACTAGAACAAGAGCGAAAGCGTTTTTTGTTCACATATATCTTTTCAACATTGTACGCATGCGTGGTATGTATGTATGTATGTAGCAATACACTGTATATATACATTGTTATGGAAGTAATTTGTTTTGTAGTGCACATCACATATTTAGAAAACTTTCATAATAACAATTACTAGTTAAAGATTAAATACCTACTTGTTTTTTAACTATTGTTTAAAAATGAACAAGAATGATGGTTGGGGGAATTTTAATCATTTTTAAAGATTACTAAATAAATTACGTGTAGCATCAATTAGTACAGCTTTCTTCACTTTTCTATATAGTAAAATAAATAAAAATGATGGATTATCTAGAGTCTAGTTCTCTTTGTGAGAAACGCAGGACGTAAAAAAAAAAAATTAAAACTTGGTTTTCTTAATAGATTCCATGGCAGCAATTCAAGCTTACTAAGACATCCTCTCATACACAACTTAATAAGTTCAAGAAATGAAGTTACTCAACAATGATTATCCTCTCCAATTGTGGAATTCCAGGAAATGATAAAAGCTGACCAGGTAGCGAAAAAGGGAGCATAAATGGCATAGCCAATTCGTTCCCCCTTACCTTACCATACAGCAAAAGGATTAGTCAGAAAGGAAACAGAATGAAAGCGCAGAAACTTTAGCAGTTTTGATGTTTAAGGGGAAACCGCGTTCCACCCACTTTACTTAAGATAAGAGACAGTAACATGTTTTAGAGCCCTGACTGGACCTGGACTACTTCAACTCCCAAATCCATCGGATTAGGAGTTATAGAAAACTCAATTTGTACTCTGTGTGGGCAAGCTCCAATGATTTTTTTGGGCATTTTGACAAATATCCTCAGCTCGAGGATATAAGATCTTCCTTTAATCCTGATTGCGACAAATGGATGAAGATGTCAAAGATGTATTGGGCTACTAGAGATCGTATGGCAGCTTTGCTTAAAAGACCAGGCCTAAAGGAAAAGAAAATTAAAAAAATTCTTTGTAGAATCAACTATCTCAGATTAGATTAGTTAGATTGGGGAGGGCCACTCCTCATTCCACTGCGACTTTCATTGAGAGGTCTATTGTGGATCCCCTGGGTTTATACCACATCTTCAGCTTTGCTCTTTAATCAGGCCTATCAAAGCTGAAAGTGGCTCTGTGATGAAGCTCGCGTGGCTTCGGGATTACTAGTCCCCAGTTGAAGAAACCTTCTCGCCAGTCTGGCACACTCACAAAGGATGTGTACAGGGTTTTCCTCCTCGGTCCTGCAGAAACGGCATAATGCGTTGTCTGCAAGTAGTAAATGGTGCATGTGCCCTGTTAGTAGACCCCTTCGGCTATGGCTCAGTGGGTCCTTGCCAAATTTAGGCAAATGTCTGTCTCTAAATGAAGAGTTTAGCCTTCCTCTGCCCTGGCGTACTTTCCCACCATCGCAGACGCTGGTCTTCTATCCATTCCTTGATAGAAGCATGAATGAGGCTCCTGGGCAACCCGCAGAAGGCTCGGGGCCTACAAAGGTATCCTTCAAGCTTTCCCTCGCCAGAGCATCCGCCCTTTTGTTGCTAAGAAACCCCGAACTATCTGAGATGCTAATCTTGATAATTGTTCACAAATTAAAGACAAAATACAGTGAAATTTTTATGTACTGTTTGGATCCGAATTTGGAATAATAGATGTACAAATCATTAAGGATTGTAGTCGCAATTTATAAATTTGAAATATCGACGGAAGTTCGATAATGACGGTTGTTAAATGAAAAAAAGCCATCTGATGGTATTAAAGAGCAGAACAATGAACAGCGATGAAATCACTAGATTTAGTTGTTGATATTTTATGCAAGGATCAATAATCAGCTCAAAAGACCGTATTGAACTCACCTGCTCAATCAGGGCAGTGTCTTTTTTCCCCTCTTAACTACAGTAGCGCTGCAACTGAGGATTTTATTTATCTTAGATTTGATGACTGCAATTTAATGAATGTGTTGCCTTTTGCGGACTGTTTAATCAATGCCCGTAATATTGATATTCATTTTAGATTTTTCTAATTGCCACTTTTTTGACCTCATTAGCTCGCGAGCCAAAAATCGAGTAAAATTCTCAACAAGTGAAACTCTCATCTTTATCAACAATTTATACAAATACATTAGAGAATAACCTTGATTAAATTGTTTAAAAATCGTTACTGACGAAACCTACTCATACTGAAGAATGTTCTTGATAAGATAAGGGTTTTGAAGTTGGAATTATTTGTGTGTGTGAGTGTATGCTACAGAGTGTTTTGTTTTTATTGTACGCAGTGAAATTTGAGAATATACAATCTTTTATTGAGTGGTTGTTCCTAAAGATTTAAACATTTGATATTTTGTATCATTTTTTTTTTTTTTCTAATGGAGAGATTAAGGAAGTACTTGCAGTGAAGGATTAAAATCTGATCCTTTATAAAACAAAAAGCAAGACAAACTTTGCATAGTCAAAACGTAACTAGAACCACCCCTTTCTTTCTTTTGTTTTTATTGATGAACTCGCTAGTTGGTTGAATTGTTATTAGGGGCAGAATTATAAGTAGCTTAGAACTACTATAAGCATCGTCGCTTTAAGAAAATTCTGTTACCTAAAGTAAATAGATTATTTTGAAGTAGAAATTGTTTTCCAACGTTAAATTTGGATTTTCAAATTTAATAGAGATAAGATAGATTAAATGAAAAACCTCTGTGTTTTCATGGGTTGATGTGTACTGCTAATGCTCTATGTTTCAATAAACTATCTATTAATGATCTAAACAACCTTTAAATGATTCGCAAATTAAACAATTGCTTTATATTACGGCTATGCAGCATTGATTTAAGGTTTTAATTCCTAGCTATTAATTCTGATTTGTGCTTGCAAGAGAAGGGGAGATTTTTCACCACTTACCGTTAAACTTTAGATAATGAAAACGTTCAATGTTGTTGTATTGAAGAGGGATTTATTAGGCGGAAGTTAGTTTAGAGAATTACTAACACTGAATTTATAAAAATAGAATATATTTTAACAATAATTTGAATGAGCCTAATGGTAACTACAATTAATATGATTTGATAAAAGTAAATAAATAATTTTAAGAGTTAAATAACAAATAATTTAAAATGATTATAATAAATAAACTAATATGCACAACTATAAAAATAATTATAAGTAAAACCTTGTATAGGGACGCGCTCGGAACTCAACTATAACTGCTGCTGCAAAATGATGCTGATATAATGATGTGGCTACTCGTATAATGATGAATGATATAATGATCCCCTCTTCCAGTGGGGCGAAGTTTATATTAGTCTTACTCACATACTGTCAAGTGTATAAGTAAGTTCTCACACTAAGACATCTCTAGTAGCGTGCGACCTTGGTTAGGTCGGCAACCAGTGATTCAGGTCAGTGGCCAGATTTGGTCGCCCATCGGCGACTTTCAAAGACCAGGTGGCTTCTATTCAATAAACAGGACTTTATCGGTGCTTGACTTTGATAACTTTGTATTGAAAAGGCAGCAGCCGGCTGTGGGGCCACTAGTTATAAATTATTCTTTCCTTTTGTTATATTTTGTGAAGGCTTTGACATTGCTATGTCATTACATTGTTAATGAAGTATTATTTATTGTTGATAAGGGCATTGAGTGATTCACAAAAATTCATTAAATTCTCCGTATTCACTACTAAATGATGATGACAAATAGATGAAGTAATTTTACACTAGTTGCATTTTTGTAGATTGTTTTAAGAGTTTGTAACAGGTACAATTTACCTAAGCGTGAAGAATGATTTATCTCTCGTATTTTACAGATAAATTGTTAATTACACTAGGTATTTTTCAATGATAATTTAGCCATTGCTTAGTGTCTCCAAGTATTCACTTTATTTCTTTACATCTTCTTTTTACAACGTTTTTCCGAGACCTTCTTAGCCATCTTTAAGTTTGTGTGGTGTCTTTCCTCAGAGCTAAGTGCTCATCGTAAAATTTTGGAACTCGGTGATTGTGGATCGATGGGACCAATTCCGCTTTATTGCATATGGCCGCCCGCTGTAAGCGCTGCCATGATTTGGAGGAGGCTTCGTTCGATGTTAGGCGTTGTTGTATAGTCTTGGCTACTTTTTCAATAGTTTTGAGGTTACTGCGATGTTTTGTTTTTGAGAATTTTTTTTTTCTCACAAAACACACACACACCATTTGCTAAAAACATTTGCTCACAATCAGGGAACCTCCTACACATATATAATTACCGATTGAAAACTTGATTTTGAAAATTTACAGCGGTAGGAGAGAGTAAATAAAAAAAAATACGTTCGACCTAAACTTCTTAAATATCAAACTCATGTGTTATTTATTTAAGGGGTGAAATGTTACACACTCTAGCGATCAAGCAGTACAAGCCGAGCCCCTTCCGCTCCAATAATTGGAAAGGAAAAAAAAAATAATAATAATAATAATAAAACCTAATTATTATTGAAGCAGCCTATAAAAGTGTAATGAAGCTACCTACAAATAAATATTTTTTATTACTTTCTCTTACTCCTAGTAAGAGAAAGTATTGTAATCGTATTAAATTTTCGATATCTAGTTTTCACCGGAAATATCCATTTTTCACGACGGTCACTTGAGTCCAAAAATGTGTTTTTTTTTTTAGAAGATGGACTCTGTGTGTGAATGTATGTGAACAGTATAACAAGAAATACGCAAAATCGTAGAAAGTTCAAACTTTATATTCCGTTTTGGTATCACCATGGTATCCAACAGTAAGTTATCTGTCAAAATTCCTCAATCGGAAGTACCACTTTACTGAATTTTTTTTTTTTTTTTTACTTTTTTTGCGATTTTCTCAAAAATGGTTCAAACGATTTTCTTGAAACTTGGTATATTAACTACACATACATAGATCTAGGAATTTTTATTTGAAACATTTTTCCGGGAAAATTCATTTAAGGGCATTTTGGGGGAGGGTTAGGGGTAGGTTGTCCTCTAAAGTGCTCTTTCAGTTTATTAAACAATTCAATCATCTAAATAATATTAATTAGAATTAAATATTTGGCTGGGTCCGCATTGCTGGATAACATCCGGTATTTTATCCGTCGTAGCATGCATATTAGTTATGTTCCTGACCGGTTTCGGATATTCATCCATTGTCAGAGCAAATTCATCAAGTTCGTATAGAGAGTTCACTTCAACGAAATGTTTTTGTAGACTCACACTTGTTGGTTGTATGTATGTGGGAAGGTTATAAGGTTATGTTACTACATGTGTGTGTTTCATGACAAAGTGAAATTATTATAAATTGTGATTAGGCATTAGGCATTACACACTATTTTCTAATGCCATGATTAACCTTCCCACATATATACAACCAACAAGTGTGAGTCTACAAAACAGTTCGTTGAAGTGAACTCTCTACCCGAATTGGTGATTTGTCTGCGATGGATAAATATCCGAAACCGGTCAGGAACATAAAATAATAGGCATGCTACGAGGATAAAATACCGGAGAATTAAATTCTGTTCGTTGAAATTCCGAGTTTGGAAAAAAATCGGACGTCCAGAAGTGCGTTTTTACTGAAAAGTATTTTTCAGTTTTCTGCTATTTTCTCCAAAAAAAAAAAAAAACGACTCCATTTTCTTTGAACTTGGTATGTGAACTACATATATAAAAAGCTTGTAACAGCAACCAAACAGAGAGAAGAGAAACTAACCCAACCACTCTCTCGGACTGGAGTGGGGGAGAAACTGTATAAATACAGCGACGGACAGTCCATGTGGGAGGACGGTTCGATACAGTTCAATATAGTTCACTATAGTTCATCATCTCGCCAGTCACTTCGTGCCATTTTCATACCACTGTACTTTAACCATTCACTATTGTAAAGTCCAGGCAGTCTGTGTTTCTTCATTATTATTATTATACATAGCTAACCAGTTTAACAATGTCTTCTTAATTCATCAACCAGACCTAAATTCTCTCCACATAACATATCCATTATAAGCTACAACTTTTGAACATTTCTGCTGGTAAAGTCATTTAAGGAAGGGGCTTTTGGAGGATGGGTAGGATTATATTTTTCTCTAAAGTCCTATCATAGATGATTATAACAATTCTACCATCTAGACAAAATTAATTAGAAATAAAAAAAAAATTGCCAAAATTCCAAGTTTCAATAAAAAAAATTAGTAAACCGGAAGTGCGTTCTTTACTGAATAGTTTTTTAAAGGTTTTCGTGTTTTTTTTTTCTCCATAAAAACAACGACGAATTTCCATTAAATTTTTGGCCTTTAAATATCCCTTATTTATCGTCTGTAAGCGATGAATAATTTGTTAAATAATTTTTAGAAAATAAAGTCAGCCTTTGCCAAAATATTAATTTTGCACAACCTTTTTAAAAAAATAAATGAATCAATGTCAGCTCACCTTACTAATTTTACAATAAATGATGAATGGGACAAGAAATTATTTTAATTTAATTTAATGCCGATTTTTTTTTTTTTTTTAAGAAACTATTTTTTCGGTAATACCCATTTGGGAAATTAACGATGTTATGGACGAATGGAGCGAAGACAAACGGGCCCTTCTTGTCTAATAATGTCGGCAAAAGCCTTTGATGTGGTTGAAGAGAGAGCATGTAGTAGGTATATTCATTGGGCAATCTATCTTAAAGTAATTAGCGTGTAGCAACGGATTATATAGCAAGCAACATGGGGGGGGGGAAGAAAATCTTTGATGTATTTTTTTTTTTAATTACAACAGCTATGGGACACATCTCTATCAGGTGATTTAATTAATAAAAAAACAAAACAAAAAATCTGGTGTGAAACACTCACACGAAGACTTTCTCTTACAGCAGTTTATACAGATTTAGATTTGAGAAATTTTCTTCAAAACGCAAATTTGATTGGGGAATTTTTACTTAAATGTTTACTTCTATTTATTTTTGTATTGTAACGCAGCCTCTAATGCCTCTAGGGGAAGAAGGAGGCATTTCGAGTTCTCCTCGTGGGCTGGAAAGTGCTAGCAAGGCGCTTCTGGACTTTTCTATACCGGTCCACCGCTTAAACTGTAAGCATAAATTTAATGAACTTCGTTGAAAACTAAAAAAAAAAAAAACTGTTCAGTAATTTTTCTTGAAACTCGGAATTTTGGCCATCTATTTATTTCTGAATTAATTTTGTTTGGATGATAGAATTGTATAATCAACTATGATAGCACTTTAGAGAAAAACATAACCTCACCCCGCCCCTAGAAGTGCCCTTAAATGTATTTTCCCAGAGAAATGTTTTAAATAAAAGTTGTACATCTTTGTATGTGTAGTTTATATAAGAAGTTTCAAGAAACTCGTCGGAGCCATTATTGAAAAAATCGCAAAAAAGTAAAAAAAAAAAAAAAAAAAAAAAAACTTCGTAAAGTGTACTTCCGGATTGAGGCATTTTGACAGATGACCCGAAGTCAGATGCCATGGTGATAACTCACGGAATTGATATGATATTTCGCTTAGAGCTATGTTGTTCACACACACACCCACACACACACACACACAAACACCCATTTTCTAAAACCACTTTTTTGGACTCAGGGGACTCACAACGTGTTATTTCCGGTGAAAACACGAAAAATCGAAAATTTGACCGATTACAATACTTCCTCTTACTAGAAGTAAGAGAAAGTAAAAATGTATGGCATGGAATGGTATGGTATAGAAATTGACTATTTTCTACAAAATCGGAATTTTTTATATTTGCATAAAAATGAAGTCTATTACGGTATTTTTTAAAAAAACTACTGGCCAAGATTTCCTGCTCATCGTACAGAAAAAGTTTTTGTTTTGTGAATTATATTATTATCCTCTTTATATCTAACTTATATTTCTTACCTTAGACATTATGTGATTTTACATTCTTTTTCAATATCTGATTTGCCTTAATTAGTTTCATTTTTTTATTATCTACATTTTTATCATCAACTGCTTACATCTTCAAAATTGTCTTTACTTTCCAATCAACTTCTTTTTTATCAACTATATTTTTTTTATATTTTCTTTCACTTTATCTCTAACTTTTTCTATACCGAAGTAACATTCTCCTCACTTTCAACTTTGTCTTTATCTGCTATTTTTACTTATCTTATTACTTTGTCTTTTTTTTTTTTTTTTTTTTTTTGAAACCATACTACTCTTCAGTTTTCTGTTTCTCTTCTTCACAGTCTTATTACTCATGTTCACTTTCGGTTTTTCTCAACATCTATGAATTCTTGCTTCACCTCTTCTCACAATTTCTTCATGTAAATCTGTTATAATTTCTTTCTTTGCTTCTTTATGTTTAGTATTATCACTTTTATCATTACTTCATCTTTTGGTGCTTACTATTTCTTCTGTAATGACATGGCAAGGTCATAGCAATGTCAAACCTTCACAACACATAACAAAAGAAAGAATAATTTATAACTAGTGGCCTAGCCGGCCGCTGTCTTCAAGACAAGGCCGCGGCCAAACAAACAAAACCAAGGGTCAATACTTTACATCAAAGCAAGCACCGATAAGCTGGCCACTGACCTAAATCGCTGGTCACCGAACTAACCAAGGTCGCACAAGGTCGCACGCTAGGACAGATTCTTGGTGTGAGTGTTGCTATCACTAATATATAAACTTCGCCCCATTGGAAGGGGGTATGATTATATGATTATACTTCACTACGTCTTCAAGATTATTATACGAGCAGCAAGTTCCGCGTCCCTATACAGGTTTTATATACACTTATTTCCTTAGTTTTTATCTTATTATCTTAGTTCATTTATTTTAATCATTCTAAATTATTAGTTATTTATCTCCTATTTATTTCTAAGTATTTCTTGTTAATAGTTACCATCACTCACGTTTAAATTATTGTACAAATACAGTCTACTTTTATAAATTCAGTGTTAATAATTCGAGCACTAACTTCCAAAAATCTCTAAACTAACTTCCGCCCTCTTCAAGACATCTACTACATACCTCAGGAATCACAATAAACGATTCCACTACACTTCCTTTTGAACATTTTGTTTATGGTTTTCTTTTACTTTTACCTCAGATTTAAATTTGTTTAGCAATATTCCTATCCATTTACAGTTCCGCTAAATTCCTTACATCTTACTTCTAAATAGAAGAAGTATTTGTGCTTTTGGATTAACCATGGGATAAATTTAGGAGCTTCTTTTCAAAATTCCTCCAGTTATCAGTTATATACAAGATGATCATCATTTCTGGCAATGATATATTTCATTATTAATTCTTTGTCTGATATTTTATCCGTGGTAGCATGCATATTACATTTGTTCCTGACCCAAGTTCGTGTAGAGAGTTCATTTCAACGTAATGTTTGTGTTACACTCGTCACTTGTTGGTTTGTTAATTGTATATATGTGCGGGTGGTTATAAGGTTATGTTACTATGTGTATTTGTGTTTAATGACAAAATAGTACTATTATAAATTATGATTAAACATTAGAAAATAGTGTATAATAAAGAGCATGTTTTGAAAGGATACTTTAGACTAAATTTTAATAGTGTTGTTAAGTTTGCTCAGTGTTTTATCAAGTCATTTTTATTATGGGCGGGGGGGGGGATAAGAATAGGAGTATACTATACTAGAGAGAAGAGAGAAACACTTTATTCGTAAAGAATTGTCAGTGGGGCTACTCGACAGTGTCAAGTTGCTAACACACAGCTTACCAATCAATCGAACTGATATAAACAAAGAAAGAGGAAACAATACATTATTACACAGATTAAATCATTAAACAGATAATTTTGTCTTGTTATGGTTTTCCACTTTTTGACAACAGACGTGTGTGCGCGTCATAAGACATTAGTCTAACTGTAGATGTGGTAGTTAATGATGGCTAGAGAGTCTATAATAATCTCCTCCGTTAGCCTCGGCAATATATTCGGGTCTATACCGACCTCGTCCCAGAATTCCACCGTTTTCTTTGGAATAGTCCCCCGAGCACCGAACCATAGACCACGCACTTTATAGTCCCGTTCCCCAAACATATCTCTATACTTCTCGGAGAGATATGTAATACATTTGCCATAAATAGCACGCTTTTCTGTGTCGACCTTATCCCCCTGCTGTGGATCGTTATTTTCATAACGCACCGTCGGATCAATGATGTACGCTAGTCTGCTGTCCCTTTTAAAGGCCACTATATCGGCATATCGCGCAGAGCCCTCATCATCAACAGCGTACACTTCCTCAAAGCAGCTATAATCAAGAGCCCTAAGAGACTCTGCGATCGCGTGCTTGACCCTGTGATGCCGCCTAGTCACGAGGAGCATATTGTGTGGACAATTTCCGAGCACATGTGCCGGTGTTTCGTTCTCTCTACCGCATTTGCGGCAGAGGGGTCCAATATCTCCTGCTGAACTCGTGGCAACTCCGGGTATAGTTAAGGTTTGAAGAAAGGCAATGCAAAGTTTATGGACAGTCAAAAGCTTGTACAAGTGATAAATAAATGTAAAATCCAAGCAGGGTTAATACTAGAAAATATGTCGGTAAATTGATATGTAAGAAGGTTGACAGCAAACGGCAAATCAGAGATGCTATTAAAATAAATAATACAGGAAATCAAATGTATTCATTTCTACAAATAAACCATGTGTTTTACCAACTAACCATTGACGCGTTTTCAACTCGAAGACCTAAGTGTTTTATATTATGAACCCAGGCCATAGCCTGAAAGATTAGAATATTATCTAAGGGCTAGTCAGAAAATGAACTAACTATAAATTTGTCAAAGTTTTCGATAAATATGCTGGCCTGTTTCAAGGTCTACAAAGATAAAATACAAAGTTTCTAAGAAACGTAAACCTTATAGATAATAATAAATATTTACAAAATAAAAGAAATACACGTACTTAAGATAGTCTGTATAATGAATGTATTAAAAATTGATTAATTATGGTTTGAGTTAGACGTAAAAAAGACTGATTATAAAGTAACTTACAGTTTATCACCAACATGCGGGAATATAGACAAAATTATTACAAATAAATACATTAAAAAAAAAGGACTGATAAAACCGGCATTTTATTTTATTTTATTTTTTTAAAGATAAAGTCCAAGGTTCGATTAATGTTGTAAATGTGATAGGATTTAACAGTTAAAAAAGAAACGTTGCTGTTTGGGGGGGGGGGGAGAGAAGAAAAGATTTCCATTAAATCTCCCTCACGACTAAATGAAGTGAAAAAAAAAAATCGGCCGGTGTAGGCGCAAATATGCTAAACAAAAGATCTTAACATTTCCACGCTCTGCTTAGTTCACACCTACCTGCTTGTTGGTCATTAACTTAGTCCATTTCCCAACAAAACTTCTTTCCAACAAACTAAGTAAGACCTATTTTTTTTTTTGCCACTCCCAAGTTTTCTTATTTTCTTTTAACTTATTCTCAACTGAATTAAAAAAAAGTGTTGCGGTCGTGTCATATTTTCGAAAGAGAATGTTCATTGAAATACATACTTTGTTATTCCTGGGTAGAAACAAAACAAAAGTTTTTTTGGTGATTGTGTAGTAACTTAAAATAAAAACTCGCCGGTAGACGATCAAATTTGGTACTCCGTCGAACTACTGCAATCGTGTTTTGGACAGAATCCGCCAAATAGTAAAGGAGAATTGAGGTCCAGCAGTACTCTTCTTAGATGGCCTCTTCGTAGGCGCCTCTACAGCTCATTGTCTGTTGATGGGCAGTGTTGTTTGGAACGAGGGAGGCCTGCAGTACACTGAGAAAGCTCTGGGTGCCAATGACCATAGATATTGACGTGCCTTAAATTAAAATATATATATATATATATTATTATTATTATTAATGTCTTTATTGATTAATATTTTTTACAAAATAAGAAAAAGAAATAATATACATAACATAATAAACTAAAGACTACATCTTGGTCGGTAGACCGTCAGAGGAGTCGTTAATACAAGCTAACGAAATACATATTATATTTATATAAATAAAATAAATATTTAAATAAGTAAATTAAATTGATGTTGGCAACTGATCATAACTGAGCGGAACTCGAAAATACAACGAAAATTAATAAAACATAAAACAAAATAAAATAATATATAAATAAATATTAATGTATAAACTAAATACAATGTTTAGAGAGAATAATGCAAAAGTTCAGCAGATAACAGTAATTCACAGAAAGACGTTAACAAAATACATTCCAGCCTTGAAGGATAAATAAAAATAAACTTGTATTAAGCCGTAATTCTTTTGGCTTTAACACAAAAATTTGACAGAGCCATCCAGTCTTTACCATTTAAATAGAGCATCATTTCCTCTCCCGTTAACTGTTGATTGGTAAGCCATTTCGCTCTTACACTATACAGTCTTGGACAGATAGCGATAAAATGATACGTTCTATCACCCACCTCCAAATTACCCAAGTCACAATAATCCCTGTCCTCATTACAAAAAGGTGAGTTACCAATACTTATCACACCCCCTCGAGACTTCATGATCCATCTCTGGAGTTCCAGAGGTATATTACTAGTGAGGTAATGACGCTTCCCTAAGTTGAATTCCAACTCTCTGTATACAGGATAACGCTCATTCTCCTCAACACCTGCCCTAAATTTATTTTCAAGCTGGAATCGAACAGTTTCTCGAATTCGGCTGAGAACACTACTCCATTCATTCAAGTTGTTCAAGTTTAACTCCACTTGCAACCCGCATTCACTCAGTAATTTCTTTAAATCTGCATGCCAACTTACATTTATATATATACATACCAACTTATATATATATATATATATATACATATATATATATAAGTTCTACTTCAAGTCTGAGAAAACCGCCATTACAATTTTGTTTTTCATCGGACATTCTGGTTGTCGATAACAATAGCGAATGAGAAGTAAAGACTTTTGGGTACGTATTAAGTAAAGGATTAGTCAAATTTGTTTTGGTCAGAATCCGCCAAATAGAAAAGGAGAATTGAGGTTTAGTTTTTTTTCAGTTGTTTACGACTTTTCTTTGAACTTATCATATTTAGCTTCACAGATATAGGTCCTGTCATTTTTATTTGAACCAATATTCTAGTACGCGGAAATACTGGGTTCAGTCCAGCAGTACTCTCCTTAGATGGTCTCTTCCTAGGAGCCTCTACAGCTCATTGTCTGGTGATGGTCAATGTTGTCTGGAACGTGGGAGGTCTGCAGTTCACAGTGAGAAGGCTCCGGGCGCCAATGATCATAGATATTGACGTGCCTTAAATTAAAATATATTTTTCCTTAAAGTTCTATTTCAAGTCTGAGAAAACCGCCATTACAATTTTGTTTGTTTTTTTCCGGACATTTGGGTTGTCGATAATAATAGCGAATAAGAAGTAAAGAAGCTTGGGTACATATTAAATTTGTTATTAAGGATTATCCATATCAAGGATTAATCAAATTTGTTATTAATTATTTCAAACAAACACACAACAAATAAGCATCAGAGATTTTTCCGTGATAGCGTGCTTCTTTTTGTGGTCATCGACCGGTTTCGGGCGGTCGTACGCTCATCATCAGGATGTTTTTGTCAAACAGTTTGATAACATATACTTGAACACAGCAAATTCAGTTGATACTCTGGTTTTAAAAAAGTGATTATTGATAAACTCTTTCTAAAATCCAATGTAAATTTACTCTGTGCAAGTCTATGTTATCACACTCTTTGACAAAAACAACCTGATGATGGGCGAACGCCCGCCCGAAACCGGTAGATGACCATTAAACGAAGCAGGCTATTACGGAAAATATCATGTGATGCTTTCCAGCTCTGCGGAACCAACCACAACAACAACAAATAAAATTTATTATATGACTTCAAAGGTCAGCATTGTTTTCATGCACAAAAACTTCTGTAACAGCCTACTATGTACATACGGAAGATGTTATATATATATATATATATATAAACAAGGTAAATTGAACCTATTACTTTTATTTCATATTTTTGGGCGCGTATTTTTTGAAATTAGATTGACCACTAAAATGACAATAATTTTAATTATTATTCCACAATAGGGACAAAACTTGTGAACTTAAACTTCCAACTTTGTAAAGTATTGAATTAGAAAATTCGTGATTTAGAACTGTGAGAGTTACATTAAGATAAAGGTCCACGGTCCCAGGTTCCATTCAGATTTTTTATTGCAAAGTAAAGTAAAGCCTGTTTTTTCGGCGGGCTTACCAAATTAGTTGTCATAGAACGGGGCGGGGCGGAAGCACCTACTTTACCATTAATATTTTATATAGTAATATAAAATTTAGCAGTTATACGCGGGACTCGATCTGGAGACCTCCCAGTTACAAGTCCATGCTCATAACACTACACCAACAGTCCACCCCCTTTTTTTTTTTTGTATTTCTTATCTTCAAAATAATGAATTAACACTTGTATAAATCAGTTAATTACTAAGTTTTAAAGTCAGAAAATTTAGTTTGGAAGGAAAACTTTTTATATTGCTAACATTTCCGGATTGTATATTGAATCATCTTTACGTCCAACAGGAATGCGGACAATTCTGTATCAAATAATTGGCCTAGACAACTAGCATATACGCATAAATCAATTAAACCAATCCCTAATGGATTAACACCTTACAATTTATTGTTGAAGATATTTTTGGCACCGTCTCAGTTCCCCCCCCCCCCACAGTTCGGTTATTGATCTTAGATTAATTAGAAATGAGAGTGCTTTGTGTTGATAACTTTCACTAACATTATAGTGTATATCTAATATTAGCTTTCAACCTAATTAGACAAATTTTTAATTATGTTTATAGAACTATACATGTTACCCTAGATTTTATCATTAAAAAAAAAAAAAATTAATTAATGAGTGTATAGAAAATATGTTTAAAGTCTTAATGATACTTAGTAGAAATTGACGAAGTTCTTTTCAATGCAAACCTTATATCATGATACAGTCAGTTACACAGGTTTCTCTTACTGAAATTGAACTAATTTATTTCACGAATTTTTCCTTAAACTTGGAAATTGTTAGTATATAGATGACATTATCTTGGTGGATTTGGACCCTTAGCGGCTTTTCATATATTTCGCGTAAGAATTCGCTAAGAAAAACCATATTTATGGAACAGTTTTTTGTTTTTAATTTACTCTCCAATTTTCTAGAAACCGCTCCAACAATTTTTCTTTAAACTTGATATATTATGAACTACAAATATAAATGAGCTACAAGTTTTTATTTGAAACATTCAAACATTTTGTTAAAAAAAAGAAATCATTTAAAGGGTTTTTTTTGAGGGAGGGATGGGATTATGTTTTCCACTAAATTCTTATTTTAGTTTATTATACAATTTTTATCATCTAAATAATAATTGCAGAAGATCACTAAAAGGAGCGATCAATAAAAATACACATTTTTTTAAAATTATCCGACGTTTCATCAAATTTATTGTTTTCTTTCTAGGGATAAAAATAAGAAACGATTAACATAGATTTGGAATGAAGTAGTTCAGAATTAGAATTCAACTTTTTCAAGCTTTGTTTTTTTTAAAAAAAAAGTGTATTTTTATTGGACCACTCCTCGTGATCTCCTCAACTATAAACGAACGGTCGTGAATCATTACTATTATTAGTGAATAATATTAATTAGAATTTAATATGTTGTCTAAATTCTGAGTTTGTTAGAAAAAAATCGGTTGACCGGAAGTTATTTTTTTACTGAAATTATATCATTTCTGCGATTTTTATCTATAAAAACGCTGAAGGATTTCATTAAATTTGTTACACTGTCAATGAATACAGAGACCTCACTCACTTTTGCTGTGAGAATTTTTTTCCCGTGGAAGTTTGTTTAAAGAAATTTGCTGGGAGCCCATGGGCCCGTTTCCCAGCATCTTCCAGGCGGAAATTCACGCTATTGGAAGAAGCGTTCAGTTGAACCACGACAGTGGATATCGGATTCAGGAGATAGTCAGGCTACCATTAAAGCACTGAGCTCCTATGGTATCAGTTGTAAAATGGTATGGGAATGCCTAGGTAAGCTTAATGACCTAGGCAGAAGAAATAAAGTCACCCTATTTTGGTGCCGGGGCATGTCAGCGTGGCAGGTGAGGTGGCCGACACCCTAGCAAAAGAAGGCGCTACATCTCCTCTCTTTTAGCCATATACTCGATAGTCAGGCAGCCCTGAAGGCACTTTCTTCACACCAGATAGTCTCAAGACTCGTGTGGGATAGCCTATTTGCCTCAACCGAGGTGGTGCTCAGAACAAACTGACACTCGCCTGGGTGCCGGGACATGCCAGGGTTTCTGGGCAATAAAAGGGCGGACGCCCTAGCGAGAGAAGGTTCGCAGGATACCTTTATAGGCCCCAAACCCTTCTGCGGCTTGTCCAAGAGCCTGATTCAAACTTCTATCAAAAGTTGGGCAGAAGAATAGCGTCTGCTTTGGTGGGAGAGAACACCAGGACAGAGGCAGGCTAAGCTCTTTATTAAGAGACATTTGCCTAAATTTACCAGAGATCTACTGAACCATACCCGAAGGGACATAAGGTTAATTGTGGTTCTACTAACAGGGCATTGTTGGCTGAACAGACACATGCACCATCTACAACTTGCAGATAGTGCGGTATGCCGATTCTACAAGGCAGTGGAAGAAACCCCAGCGCACATCCTCCGTGAGTGCGCCGGCCTGGCGAGGACAAGATTTCTTCAA
>JAAEAF010009855.1:0-36423 GCA_011037195.1 Triatoma infestans
TAGCATGAAAAAAAGAAGAGATAATTTTTAAATAAATCTAAAAATTACAACTAGTGGTTGAAAATTGGAAAAGGGTCCAGCCAGCCGCTACCTGCCGGTCATGAACCGCGGCAAACCCTTTTTGTATTTCTTTCAAAAGGGTCAATATACAGTCAAGAGATAATACCTTACTGGCCTACCTGGCACACCATCTGTTAACAAAGCGTCGCTACCCCGGCCGAATCAGTCCTTGTTAACTGCTGACCTCCCCTAAGGTCAATATACCACAAGAGATGTCTTAGTGTTACACGTACTTACACATCAGCGTCGATATGTGAGTGATGCAAATATAACACGTCGCTCTACTGGAGGAGGGATTTAGTTCGATTCAGGCATCAAACGTCTACATCAGTTTTCAGATCAGAAGCACCATCTCACATCGCGAGCGCGTCCCTATTTAAGGTTTTAACACTTTACTAACTTCTTTAATATTTTATATTCATTTTATAATTCTTATAGTTATTTACAATTGTGCATCTTAGTTTTTCTATTTTATATCTCTTTAAATTATTTGTTATAAATCAGTAGTACGCATTTCGAATACCAACTCTCTAATCTCTTACCCTCTAATTAACAATCTCTTACTCTTACAAATCACTTCAACTTCTGGTATCAATAAAACGATACCAATACACTGAGGAAATGCTTAAGAGGAAGCCATATAACGAGGTGCTTTCAGTTTTTCTTAACGAACAATTGGTAACATTTGGAGTTAACTCAGGAGAAGGCCTATTTATATGCTGCAGTGCTAGAAAGAATATCAAGAAGATCTCATTAAGAATAGAAAGATTATGTTTTAAGATATCCTAAGATCCTCTACCAATTCTAAGAACGATTCTATTGATAAAAGCAACGAAATAAAAAATATCGATTATCTTCAATGACTGTATTGCATCGATTAAAAAAAGAAGTTTTGTTTCGTTTTAAACTGCTTCCTTCAAAATATTTATTTGTTATTATTTTATTTACTTTGTTCGTATTGTACAGAAGAGAAAGTTATAATGTGATGATGATGATGATGGTTATAAAAATAAACTTGTTTCACTTTTCTTTTTCTTTTTTTTTTCCAGTCTGAGAGAAAACAAATTCTTTGGATCCCTCAAATGGTTTTCTATGACATAAATGTCGTTCTTTCACCGGTATTGTTCAAACATGGCGTTGTCTTATGATCTAAAACATTTATATTTTTATAAAATCTTAAAGAATTTTGATATATTCCCTTAAAAATCTAAAGGCAAATCTGGAATGTTTTCATTTTTTAAATATTGTTGCATAATTAAATACTTTTTTTTTTAAATCTTCTTCTAATTTACATAATAAGCATTACGTAAAATAGTTGCTAAGAAACCATACATTTATTATTTTTTTTTTTAATTTAAGGCGCGTCAACATCTAAAGTAATTTGTGCCCGGAGTCTTCTCAGTACACTGCCGGCCTCCGGACAGTGTTCTCTCGTTACAAACAACACTGTTCATCACCGGACAGTGAGCTGTAGGGGCTCCTAGGAAGAAAAAATCTAAAGAAAACTTAGCTGGACTCGAACCCGGGTCCTCCGCATGGGTATGCTAACCACTTAGCTTAATCCCTTCCCATTGATTTGTTGGGTTTTAAAACCAGGAGTTACATTATGGTCTAACATGTCTTGCTTTCTAATCAATCTCTCTCAGATCTCCTAAAACCCTAATAAAAAACATTTGAAAAAATTGACATACAAACCAACAAATATCGAGTGCAACAGAAAAAACATAACGCTGAAGTGAACTCTCTGCATAAAGTTGATAAATTTGCTCGGACGACGGATGAAAATTCCAAAAATTCAGCGTTTTGAAATGTTATCCAGCATTGCGGACATATTCAACAATTGAAAAAAATTATTCAAATACAAATTTAAATAATGCCTATTTTTTCAGACAGGCTTTACGTCCAACTACTTATCAAGTGTCGTGAAGGCGGATATCCAACATACTGCTACTTTTATATATTACTCATATTAAAACATCCAATAAAAATCCAAAGCCAAGACCGGAAAATCGAACCCAGAACCACAATATACCATCACCAAAGTGTTAGACCATCACACAGTATATCACAAGTTAAAACTATAGTTTTTTAAAGAAATTAAAAAAAAAAAAAAAATTTACCCTTAAGAAAGCAATAAATTTGCCGAAACGTCGGTTTCGGAAAATTCGGAAAAAAAGTTTGTTTTTGTGGCCGAACCTCAACATCCATTTTAAATATCAAATAAAACGATCGTAACGGACAAATCATTAAAAATGATAAGATTATATGTGTGTAGGGAAGGGATTAGCTCCAATGGTAGCGCACTGGACTCGCACGCAGAGGTCCCGAGTTCGAGTCCAGCAACCTCTACTGCTCACTGTCCGGTGATGAACAGTGTTGTCTGTCCGGAGGCCGGCAGTGCAAGGAGTAGGCTTCGGGCGCCAATTACTTTAGATGTTGACGCACTTTTTTTTTTCTTTTTTTTTTAATTGATATTTACACCTGTTATAAAGCTTAACAATAGTAAATTTGTTAATTGTGGACAATTCATAGAAAAAGGAGCGGAGAAGTCACTCAGAAGTGAAACTCCGAGTTATTCAGTAAGTAGATCAGGAGGCCACTGACGTTTTAGTCTTCTTGTTGAATTTATAGGGTTAGTTAGGGATGCAAGCTCACGGACGAGAGGATTGATATGAGATGATAAACTGTTGTGAAATCTGTTGTAACGGAATAGGATTTCTTGACGGACGTATGGCATATTTAAGGCTGTGTGGATTGTATGATTGGATACAAAGAAAGGAGCTGAAACGATTTTGCGGAGGATTTTGGATTGGAGTGTTTGGATATGATTATAATTAGATCGTTTGGTTGAACCCCACAGTTCGGCGCCGAAAGCCCAAATAGGTTTAAGTATGACTTTGTAGATTAGAGTTTGTTAGTAAGTGTTAGTTAAGATCGTTTGTCAAGTATTCGCATCAGCATTTTGTAACGTTGAAGTAGTGCCTGTCGTTTGAGTCTGGTATATGGATTCCAGGTAAGGCGTCGGTCCAAGTATAGTCTTAAGTAGCGAACTTTTAGTACTGGGGGTAAGGCGGCATTATCACAATAAACTGGAGCAGAAGTGAGTCTTCTGAGAGCGAAGTAAATTGTTTGGCTCTTTTCAGCACTAATTTTGATTCCCCATTTGTTGAACCATTTTTGGAGTGAATTCAGATGCGCCTTTAGATTACGAGTTGCTATTACGGGATCTTTATGTGTAGCAAGAATGGCGGTATCATCAGCGAATGTGTAGAGAGTGGAGGTATGTGGCATAGTTGGCATATCAGCTGTATAAATGGAGTAAAGGACGGGTCCAAATATACTTCCTTGGGGAACACCAGCAGATATGGGAAGGAAATTTGAGAAGGATGATCTATAGCTGACTCTAAAGTAGCGGTCAGTCAGGTAGGATTTTAGCACTAAGTAGTAAGCTTGTGGTAGGAAACCTCTCAGCTTCCACATCAAGCCCGGATGCCAGACACGATCGAATGCTTGCGCGACATCCAAGAACGCTGCAGCGCAATATTTCTTCTGCTCAAGAGACGAAGAGATGACGTCTACAATACGATGGCACTGCTGAATGGTAGAGTGTGTAGCTCTAAATCCGAATTGATGATCTGGAATGATGTTATGTGATTGAAGAATAGGATATAATCTTTTTAATATTAATTTTTCTAGGATTTTTCCCATTACAGGGGAAAAAAAAATATATGTGTTTAGTTAGTTTGAAAATTTAAAGAAAATCGTTGGAGCAGTTTTTAAGAAAAAAAAATTGAAAAATTACCAGAAAAAAATCTTTAAGTAAATACGCACGTCAGGTTTTATCGGATTTTAGGCCGGTGACTTCTTTGTCCGATTCCTTTCATCAAGTTTAATTTTCGTGCAATAAACTATTCACTTATAAAAACATTTTTATCATATTTTGGAAACTTCAATAGTTCTGATGAAAATTTAATTTTCCAAGATGTCATACCAGTATGGATGGACACAAAAAAATAATGAGTTTTTTAAAATAATTGAAAATTATTTATTTTTTTAAAAAGTGATTAATTTATTAATTTGGTAGAATGATTTTCAACTTTTGTTTTTTTTAATCATTAAAATTATTTTTTATTATTTTTTTATTTTGTAGAATACGACAAAAACGAAAGGGAAACTGGAAAACGATTAGATAAACTTGTAATAAGGCTGGAATAACATTGAAAGAGAGAGTGGATATATATAAAGAGAGAAATATGAAGAAGGAAAGTGAAGTTTATCAAAAGAAGAGAAGGGAGAGAAGTTTTAGATCGAGCTGGTTGGTAGTAGTTAGTAGTGGCATTAGAGGGGGGTGGAACAAACTGAATTACCATCGTGTATTGCCAGTTGATAGAATAGTGGCCAACTTGACTGAACTTCTGATAATATTAGTATCAACTACCTATAAACAACAACAAAAAAAAGAGAGGATATTAACTAATACGTTTATTACCTCCGGCGTCACACTCGTGTCCTTATGGAGTGTCGGACCAAAAAGTGTCTTATGTGATTTTTCTTATAGTTTTGTGTTAATCTTTTTTACTTTCATTTAATATATTATTTTTTGATTTTAAAATTTTTTATCGCGAATCTAGTGTTTACGTTAAATATTATTATTATTTTTTTAAAATTTTATTTGATTCATAGTGCCAGTTTTTTATTATTTAAAAATTTATAATATTTTATTAACGTGATCATATAAAACAAAAACAAACAAAAAAATCCTTCAAGATGATGTCATTATATAGAACCATTAAAGGGGGTACCCAGAAAAGGACCAGAGATAGAAGGTCAGTGGAATTTTGATCAAAATATTTTTTTAATAATTTATATTTAATTTCATGCATTAATTAAATTAATTAATTAATTTATCCGTTTCATGTATTAGGGATTCTAATATAACATTGGTAAAAATTAATTGGTAATTAATAATTTATCTCTCTCTGAAAATGCCCACTATGCTTCAAATAAATGCTTCAATGAGATTTAAAAGCTTGGCCAAAAGCTTAAAAAACACAGTTTTAGAGTGCAGTGAAAAATTGGGCAGAAGGAATAAATGTCCATATCTATAGGTCTTTGATATTTGATACAAACATTAAATGGAAAATGATTTGGCTAATACAAAATAGAATCGGCTGCGAGTTCATTTGTAGCGGCAAGAAAGATGGGCGGCGGTTTCAGATCCTATCAGAACGAAAAAAGAGGGTTTTAGAGAATGGGATAGCTATAATCACACAAAGTTTTAACTTCACTTTCTGTTTTTGTATCAACCGTGGATGGGCTTAGAGCGTGATAATGGCTGCAGATTCTGTGGGAAGTTGGAGAAGATTTCAATATACATATACACTGACGGATTACAGCGCGATTATCCAGAGAAGATAATGGTGCGTGGGTATTTGTAGCCGGGTATTGGAAAAAAGAGTTATCCTCCCTGGAATGATCCCAGATCTTTAAATAAGAAATAGATTTGGAATAGATTTTTTGAGGTATAATAGATTTCTCTAGGTAATGGGTACTATAAAAAATTTACGAGGGTATCCGACTGGATGGTTTCGTTGAAAGAAACATGCATTTAATTTGTTTATCGCTCCTCACAAATATAACACGCTTGCTATGGTTGGATCCGCAGAGCTGGGGATTTTCCGTGGTAGCCTGCTTCTTTTTGTGGGTCATTGACTGGTTTCATCAGAATGTTTTTGTCAAAACAGTGTGATACCATAGACTTGCACAGAACAAATTCAGTTAATACACTCAATACTCTCAATACATTCATACACGTTGTATTAACTGAGAATTTGCTCTGTGCAAGTCTATGTTAACACATTGTTTTGACAAAAAAAACATCCTGATGATGGGCGAACGCCCGAAACCGGCCACCAAAAGAAGTAAGCTATCATGGAAAATATCTCTGATAACGCAACAACATTATTGGGTCAATGAAATGTGTTCTTCGTAATGGCTCAACTCAATAAAGTAATTAGATGGAGAAAAATAATTTTTATCGAATTTTTATTGGTCGAGCAATTATCGAAAGTCACGGAAAGGGACGGAAAAATACTGTCCCCCCCCCCCCTTAATCGGGACGGACCGAAGACTTACGCTATCCAGTGCCCTTCTGTACCCATAAAGGTATATGAAATCTCGTAACCTTTCATTGCAATACTGGCGATACTTGACGATACTGTCCAAATCAGACCAGTGAACTGTAGAAACTCCTAGGGTAAGAAATTCTAATGATAGCGCTGCTGAACTCGAAACCGGGTTCTCTGCGTTCCAAAGCCAGCATGTTGCCACTGAGCTAATACCCGCCCCTTTTTTCACCGAAAAATCCTATAACTGAACGAAATTTTCAGTTCTTCAAAATTTTCGGGAAAACAGACCAACGATTTTTCTAATTAGCCGAGCACCGCGTCATATATCTCAAAAATGAAAAATCGCACACAAACACATACAAAAACATTTCTCTTATAAAACACTCACAGAACTTTCAGAGTATCAGTATTCAAGAAAATAGTTGAAATTATTTTCGCAAAATTGTTCATAGAAAAAGAAAAGTCAGAGGAGTGGTGGTATTTCCGCATGATGAATTTTTTGCCCGAAACCTTCCTCCTTTAAAGATATCCAAATGGAATATCAGATTTGAACTTTCTGTGTGAACTTTGTTTTTTTTTTTTAGTTACACTGTTCATATATATATGTGCACCACACACTCACTCTTACTTATACATATACATACACGCGCACACACAAACACATACCTTACATATATAAACATAGCTTCACATAGAGAGAGAGAGAGAGATAGCCAAATCTACCTTTTCTTTCTTACTAAACAGACAATACATATACGTATATTCGAGGAAAATATTAATTCGAAACTGGAAACGTTCCCAATACTTCTTTCTGCATCAGAAAGAGAGAGAAAACAAATATCTGCAAATTTAATAGGTTTCAAAAACCATGTCTCTTTGTCTCTTCTTAATTTATTTGTTGACCATAATTTCTCGAAAAATCTTCATATAAGATTCGAATATTTGGAAAAATATCCTGGAACAAGTTGCTGAGTGGTTTTTATTTATTTTATTAACAATTCCCAATTTGTTACGCTTGAATATTAATTTCAACATTACTAATTAACATATATAAAATCTACTTTAGAAGAAGACCGCCGTATTATTAAAGAAATTTGAAAAATTACAGTTCTATTATAATATTTTAGGATGGTGTGTATTTTAAATGCGCTGGTTTCGATATCGGCATATATCTTGGGTAGGTAGCACATAATCAGTTTTTCAGATTGAAATTGTTGGCCATTCTTAAGCCGTGCACAATATCATAAGTATAAGGGCATAACGGTAGAAGAATTGCAATATTTTCCGATAATCAGGCCGCACTTGGCGGCGAACAACTTTAGGTCGAACATTATTAAATAAATTGGAACCTCTGTCGATGGATGGAGGCATTCCAAGATATTTTTTCGAGGGCCCTTCAAAAAACAATTTATATCAATGGCAAAAACGAAAGTTCAGAGCTAAGGAGAATCACTGCCCCCTTCACAGGGCATTGCCCTTTTCACAGCAAGCATCTACATCATATGGTCTCATGTGGATCCACTCCCGAAAAGTGACCAGACTTTGGTGCCGAAGTTGGAATCGGATATTTCTCACGCCTCAGCTTAATGACGTATAGGGCTCATAAGAGCTGTTATAGAAGGCTCAATGGGCCTATTGGCAGAGTTTCTTCCCTAGGAAGGCCCCCGAGTTTTAGATTAGATTGATTAATGTCTTGAAACTTGACTGGGGCTACTGAAATATTTCATCCTTATTTAAAATCATCAAGTATCTAGAATCCTGAATGAGTCATTTAGTTAATTAAACAAGAGTAACAAAGATTTGCTTATGTAGGAGCTCGCCTCCAGTTAAAGAAAATGTTGTGGGCTGGATAGATTTTTTGTTTTTGATTCCTTTGGATAAAAAAACAACTGTTTCGGTTAATTATGTAATGTCCAGAAATGTTTGAAAGAAATTAACTATTGTTTTACTAATTTGGCAACATAATAGAACTCAAGGTAAGATTACGAGTTGATACTAATTAATTTCTTATGTTAATAGGGAGAAAACGTAGGGTTTTTCTAAATTATGGTTTCGATCTTAGCTTGAAGAAGATCGTTACCATAAAGCACGTCATATAATTGAATCAGTTTATAGTAAATTATTGGCACTGAAATTAATTATAAATCAATGTAGAAATTAATTGTATATATCAATTTAATCAGTATATGTTTAAACCTAGTTTTGGCCACCACACAGCAATCCTCTCATTTTGGGGAATTTTGAATTCTCTCCATTTTGGGGTCTATGATGGGATATTGCCTTCACTGTATATGTTTTTCATAAATACACTATTAATTGAATTGAATAATTTATACACTTTTTGACTTTATTTCTTTATTTTTATGTCCTCACGTGTTGGTCTAATAGCATTCGCTTTTGGTGTGAGAATTCAGAGCTCGATTGACAAACACAGTGTTGTCCAGCATTGTGAAAAAAAATGGGAATCTACAGTTAATACTGAACCCTGGTAGCGAACGCCAGAACTAAATACGATATTGTGCACGTCCCCCATAGAAATAGCCTTCTGGTAAAGTGATGGCCCTTCATGGGCTGTTATGCCATAAGTGTTTTGTTATATACTTTTATATCTCTTGCTCTCCGTCACCCCATCACTCTTTGGGATCCCGATTCATACTCTGGGAGGTAATATCGCCCACATTGAGAATCACTGTTCTAGACGACTGATTTTTAATATAGGTCATTCATTAAATAATAGAAACTTTGCTTTAACACCTTCAAAAGCGTCACTACTGCATCAAATAGTCGGAGATAGTCCACTTAATATTACGTAGTTACATTGTAATCCAGAAGACAGTGCCATTAATGTAGAAGGAAATCGACATTTGGAAATTTAACGCCATATATTCCGCAGAACCTTCTAAATCAATTCCCAAAAATATTTGTTTTACAAACAAGATTTCAACTAGATAGGTTTATATCTGTTTAATTCAACTTAAAAAAAAGCCGTTTTCGAGAAAATTCCAAAAAAATTCGAAAAATTTTGTCTGTAAAGTCGTACATTCTTGGGTTAACCGATTTAATTCAAATTTGGAATTTTACTAATGGATTTAATGTAATATATATTATGGGATGGTATTTTACTCATTGGTTCTTTAGAGGAAAGCTTAATGCTACTGTTCCTCGCAAAAAATCATTTTCATGGGGAAAACGTTTCTAATAAAAAGTGACAGGTATTTAAATATATATTTAGTATATGAAGTTTAAAGAAAATCGTTGGAGCCATTTTTGAAACAAATTGCAAAAAACTGAAAAAAAAAGAAAAAAAAAAAGATTCGATTGTATGTTTTTTGGTTCACATTTTTCCTTTGAAAATTCAATCAATATTGAAAATTAGATACGATAACAATACTTCCACTTACTGGTTCTTCTTAGATTCTTGAAAGTAAAAAAAGTTCAGAATCAAGCAATCTATAATTTAAGATTCAACAAATTGTTATTTACTAATTGATGCTATAAGTCAGTATTTACTGAATGATATTGATTTCCCTGAACGATTTGATACTTTTAACTAAGATTATATTTTAAATGTTTATTCCAAGCAGTTTGCTATTGTATTTTTGTTGTGATTTGTCTTCTTTAAACTTATTTTTCATTTAATGTATCTCATACCACTCTATTTGTATGGGGCTCTCCCCGAAAGCAAATAAAACTATTGTTATTATTAACTAAGATTAGAGACTACACCGACCGCATCTATGGAGACTTTGTTAGGGATTCCACCTCTCTTTGTGGAGGTGAAAAACCAGGCAATGAAAGCCTGTTATAGAATTAAACAGGCAGGTTTTTGGCAGGGTAAGCGATATGGTCATGCTAGCATTTATCGTGAGATGCTTTTAAGGATTCCCATTACAGGTTTCCCTTCTAATAGGAATTTGAAGACTTTTGTCTTTGGTCATTCCTACAGGGTTAGGTTGCCTTCTAGGGAAGATTGGTTAACACTGGGTCCGATTAACCAATTAACTCCGATGCTACACGGACGGTTCCAGGATGGATGGTAGGTCTGGGGCTGCCGTCTATTTTGAGACGGGAGATCATTTGGTAGCGCCTCTTGGTGAGTGGGCCACCGTTTTCCAGGCTGAGGTTTATGCAATTCTTTGCTGTATTTTGGATGAGAGGGTGCGTAACACTAATTTAAAAGGTGTTTGTATCTGCTCGGACAGCCAGGCTGCGTTGAAGGCGCTTAATTCATGTGTCTTCACTTCCAGATTGGTGTTGGAATGTTCTAAAAGACTGGAAGATCTTTCTTCATTAAAGGATGTGCTTCTGGTCTGGGTTCCAGGTCATATGGGAATTTTTGGGAATGAGGAGGTGGATAGGTTTGCCAAATTAGGTGCCTCTCTCCCTTTCATTGGTCCAGAGCCTGCTGTTGGTGTGTCTTCTGGCACATGTTTGTCGGGCTTTCAGACGTGGATGACCTCACAGCACTCATCCTTATGGATGAGTGCAGTGGGTTGTCGGCAGTCTAAAATGCTCATTGGGGGTCCGGACGGAGCTTTGAGTAGCGGGGTCCGATGTCTTTCACGGACCTCCCTCAGACATCTGGTTGGATTCCTCACTGGGCATTGTGGTTTAAGGAGACATCTCTATACAATGGGACTCATGCCTGACCCCTTTTGTAGAGTTTGTGAGACGGAGGAGGAAACACCCTTGCATCTGATGATGGATTGTTTGGGCTGTGAGGAGATTAGGTTTAGGACCTTTGGCCGGAATAGGATATCGGTAGAGGATCTTAGGCTGTATCCTTTTAAGGTTTTGGTCCGATTTGTTCGGTCTGTGGTGAAACTTAGATGGTTAAAACCTGGGCCTGGATTTTCGTTCTAGTCCCAGTGGTTGTTGTTCTTTAGGGGTAGCTGTATGGGCCCCGTGAGGCTTTGGATAGCGTAGGGTTTGCCCTCCCCTTCTGTGAATAATAATAATAATAATAATAACTAAGATTAGAAGTTCAAAAATGAACACCAAGTTTAAAATAAAAATTTCGTTGAATCGTTCCAAAATTATCGCCACAGACTAACAAATTACGTACGAATTTAAAAAAAAATAATTTCTGGTTTCTTAAATGTTTTTAGAAACGGATAAATAAACATATAATGAAACAGTGAAGATTTTTTTTAATGTTTAAAAGAATTTTAGATGGTAGAAACTGAAAATACTAACACGTTCGTTCTTTGGATCTTTAAAGGTCAATTTTGGCGGAATACTTTTAACAGGAATTAATCTTTTCCATTTGAATATTCTAAAGTTAAGTAAGAGTTAATTTACGTAAGTATCTGACAAAATGTTTATTTGAAATGAATAAAAACTTACGTGGAAAGGTTCGTAATTATATTATAAAAAATCAACTAAAAGTGAAATTGCTTTCGAAAAAATTAATAATATATAATTTGGTTTATATTGTCTACGGTACCTTCCTCTTTATTGTTGCTTGTTTTTCTATGCTTAAAAATTTTCAGTCTATAACAAAATATCATAGTTCGTATGATTTTTTGCTTTCTCTTACACCTCCAGTAAGAGGAGTTTTGTAATCGTGTCAAATTTTCGATATCTAGTTTTCACCGTGTTCAAATCCGTGAGCGAATTTGAATCAGAGTTTGGTTTTATTATTATCCGGAGAAAACTCTTGAAAGGGGATTTTAACTATCGTAAATTTAATATGTTAAATCCCTTATCAGAGTATATTTTATAAAGTAGAAAGAAAATTAAAAGAAACAAACTAATAATCAAACAAGTACACCAAAAAAAAATTGAAAATACGCTACGTATCAACATTCCATACATTCATGGTAAGCCAGTTATAGACCGTTATATAAGGCGTGTTGTTTATTACAATGTCATTATTTATTAAAATATGTTAAATATAATAAATACATATATAGGATAATAAAACTATTATTTTCATACCTTCTTCTAACCCGGGGACAACCTTGGGGATTGGTAGAAACGATTTTCTGTATTATTTTGTGTATACAAATTTCATGTAATGGTCTATGTAATTAACATATATTTAATAATATTTAGTAAACACATTTTTTTAAACTATTATATTATTTATATAATGGCGATATTAAATTAGAATTTTTTTTTTCGTAAATTAAAAAGATAGGAAGATTTGTGCCAATTACTTTAGTAGTAGATCGTTAGTAAAACAACTACCAAAATCCTTATTTCATAATTTGCAAAGTGTTTTAAACGCTTCTTTCACTTTCAATTACCTCTTACTTCTATGAAATATATTTTTATAAAAAGGTTATCATTATATATGATGTTTTAATGTCCAAAAATAGTAAAACAAAAAAAATCTGGTGCAAAACACTCACACAACTTTCTCTTACTCCAGTCCTCAAAATTATAATTGACAAATTTTATAGTTTGTGTACCAAATTTAATGAAATTCCTCAAAAACGGAAAAAACTGTTCAGAAAAAGCGCATTTCCGGTTTACTAAATTTATTGAACTCGGCATTGTGGCCATCTATTCTAATTAATTTTGTTTGAATGGTAGAATTGTATAATCAACTAGAATGCCGCTTTAGTTGAAAACATAACCCCATCCATCCTCTAAAAGTGCCCTTAAATGAATTTTCCCAGAGAAATGTTTCAAATGAAAGTTGTAGCTCATTGTATGGGTAGTTGATATTCCAAGTTTAAAGAAAATCGTCGGAGCCATTTTTTAGAAAACTGCAAAATAAGTAAAAAAAAAAACTTGTAAAGTGGTACTTCCGCTTGAGGAATTTTGACAGATAACATACGGTCAGATGCCATGGTGTTTCAACTTTCTAAGGTTTTTCATTTTTGAGCTATGCTGTTCACACCACACACACACAGAGACCATTTGTTAAAAATCACTTTTTTGGACTCAGGGGACTTCAAAACCGATATTTCCTGTGAAAACTCGATATCGAAAATTTGACACGATTACAATACTTCCTCTTACTAAGAGCAAGAGAAAGTAAAAATTTCGGGGATGTTTACTTAAGCAGAATATTGTTTCAATCAGAAAATACGACTGAAAACTGAATCCCTCCCTCCTCCCCCGTTTGTCGCAAATTTTCTCGAAAACAGTTTAATGGATTTTCCTTTTAAACTGTATAGAGTAGATATACATGCAGGGACAGGCACATAAGTCATGAAGGGGGGGTTAAACGTTTTATTGGTTTTCAGTTTCTGTACTAATTGAATTTTGTAAGGGTGATAAATGATTTAAGTACGCTGCAATGACGTCCGGAAAACACCAAGCTGCGGGTTGACGTTTCTGCTTCTTCGTGGGCGTACACATTCCATGTTGGCTGAACGTGGCCTACCAGACCTTGGCCAAATGAGCTGCAGAGCCTTGTTGCAAGTAAACGTTCAGTCAAGCGATGAATCGCTGATTCCGAGCGATCTATTTCTTACATGAAAATGAAGACGATAAAATTGTTCTTTGAGTTAATAGAATGAATTTTTGATTTTCAAAGTATAGTAAAGTTCATTCTTTACGTTTCTTTTCTTAAATTTTATTGAAAAATTGATGCAGTCATTTTGTTTACTATCTAATTTTGAGTAAAGTCGATTTTTTTATTTTATTTAATTAAAGTACATATACGATTTTTGCTCGTTGTCCCTTTGAACATTTTTCCAGAGTTATTTGCCCAGTTTTTCTCTATAAAATCGAAAAAAAAATGCATTGAAAAGATACAATCAAAAGTTTCAACACTTTTACATGATATATATATATAGGCCGATTTCTTTTTTTTTTAAACCTTGTTCCAAGAAAATTGATTTTATGGTGTTTTCTTAGGGTACTGCGAGTTTAGGCATTCACTGAAGTTACAATAACGGATTTTGGCTGAAATCTTATATCGGATACCAGCCAGGGATAGTAACTAATCGGATTATCAAAAGTTTGTGCTTCTTGAGATATTTCGTTTTGTGATATTTTGTTCTCACATAAACAGACATACATACAAACACAAACATTGAAAAACATTTTATCGTATTTGATAAACGATAAAAATGATTCGATTAGTTGTATTGTTAATTTTTCTGTGTACAAAATTTAATCAATTAAAAATAGAATTAAGAAGGGAAATGATGACAGATAAAAATTATACATTAATTTATTTATTTATCGTAAACATAAATATCTTGGTCTAACAAATTTTTTTATTTATTTAGATTTCCTTCGTCTTTTTTTTTTTAAAGTAATTAACCATGTAAAGTGTTGCACCAAATTACTTGTACATTGGGCACAGTTTCTGTCCGCTCTTTTAAAATATTGTTTTGCTGAAGTTGTCGGATTTTAGTGAAGAATTAATTAGTTTTCTTCTTATATTTCCAGTTGATAGATTTTTAATTTTATTAATTAAATGTTAATGGTTTATTATTTTAAAGTAACAGACAATGCAGTACTAACATTTCACTTTCGAGCAATTTGAGTTTAAATCAAGATTTGATAAAACAATAAATACAAAAAGAAAGAAAAAGTTCATTCTTTAAGTTTCTTTTCTTAATTTTTCTTAAATTTTATTGAAAAAGTGATGCAATCATTTTGTTTACTATCTAATTTTGAGCAAAGTCGATTTTTTTTTTTTATTTATTTATTTAAAGTACGTAATGAAGAATCTTTTGAGAGAAGAATCGTTGCCCATTCAGTTAAGAGAGAACTCGTGAGAATATATTTCAAGGGCTACCACATTCTCTTTTTATAGCTCCCAATATATACATCAAAGAATGTATTAAATTTGAATTTTATTGTCATATTTAACGGGATAACATAAATTTTTTCTTTTATCATCATCGTTAAATTGTTAAATAAAAAAACTAAATTACTATTTAATATCTTAAAATAAAATTCACAATCCAAACATAGAGTAAAATCTTTTATAATGAGACAAAAGAAAGCAATATAGCAGATTACCTTGACGACTAAGAATGGCTTGCATCTAATTTGAATAAGTGATATATGTTAGCTGTTAATATCAGTGTCATTAGTATACTTTTGAAACAACTATATACTAAGCACCCTACCCAATTGGAGAATGCTGGATATTAAGCCCAAGGTCTGAATTCTATTTAGTGCTTAACTTGTCGTACTGGTTATTTATTTTTTTTTATAATAAATCTAAGAATTCACATGGAATTCGTTCAGATTTATTCCGTATTGTTAGAATTTTTGTATTTTTTTTGTGTATGACAATTTAATTAATATGGCGGTGCCATCTTAATATGATGTAAGAACTTGGCTCACATTCTTATAGCAGTTTATCAGCATTCTTTTTGAAATGAAGACAATGAAACTCCAGTTTCAAAAATCTAACACTTCCTCTTTTTTTACTGAAGTTTACGTATATAAAAACTTGGTCTATAATATAAGCTTGTATCTGTCATTGGTTGGTACATAAATTAAAGCTTGCCATTATCGGGTCTTTCATTGGCTTGATTCTGCAAGTGTTTTACAAACAGAATAAGCTAGAAATATCTCTTCAAGTGTTACAGTTTATTGGTGAATAATGTAACTTTGTGTAATTACGCGTTCTAACTAATATTAGAGATATCCTTTAACTTGGCAATTATTATAATTTTTTTTTTTTTTTGGCGCAACGACTGGCAAGTTTTGTTAGCGCCCTTCGAACCGCTTTCTTCTCGATCCAATTCTGCCCAAACTGGGATGGCACATGCCTCGCTGTTTCCTGCGAGGTATCTAACGCTTTATCTTGGGCGGCAAGGTATGTTGGAGCCTCTGGATATCGGACATGATTCCACACATTTCCTCTTAGATCATCGATCCAGTCGACGAGGGAAAGTATATGGATGACCTGAGTAATGCCATCATTTACAAACTAATAAAATAAATAAGTCTTGTATCAGTCAAAACAAATTCCATGTCATTAATCTATCAAGTAGATATATTTATGAAACATGATATGTATATTATATAATATCTATATCACATATTTAATCCATTAATCAAAAATTTAATAAGGTAAATAAAGTTGGTGCTTAATGGACTCAACTCATCATTTTGCAAGTGGCTATTCGCATCTTAGAGGAAGTACTTTTATAAACATTCCTTCTTTACAAATTTCCTAAATCTGATTAGGATGTAATACTTTTATAATTATTCCTACACCCTTTGTGATAACCTAAATCTAATCTTATTCACGATATTTACACTTCATTCACTCGATAAAAACGTTTTCGCTAATAAATACAATCTTGCTAATAAATACATTCATTCCTTTAAATATATTCATTCCATTCACACGTGGTATTTTTTTTGTTTTGTTTAAGGCGCGTCAACATATATGATAATTGGCGCCCTCCAGACAGTGTTCACTCGTTACAGACAACACTGTCCATCAACGGAAGTAGCGGCTGTAGAAGCTACTAGGAAAAAAAAATCTAAGGGCACTACAGCTGGACTCGAACCGGATCCTCCGCGTGGGAGTCCAGTGCGCTAACCACTGAGCTAATCCCCTCCCAGCAGGATATTGTTATTACTATTATCATCAATGAGTACTCGAAGGCGCAGGACCTAAGACAATATGGCTCTTATCCTACCTAAAACTCCTAAGGCAATATATTATCTCTCTGTCTGTATATCATAAGATATCCTTAGTCTTCAATTATCCTTAGCATTCCCTTGAGAGTGTTGCCCTCGCAAATATTGGCGAAACTGGAACACTTAGGTAGTCAGATAGCGGTAAATCTTGCCCGGACTTCATCGTCACAATTCTGCCACAAAGAGCTAGATGTAGAGCTAGTCAAGCGTGACCAGTCAATACATCTTACCAGGACTTTCAATTGTATCCTACCAGAGAGAGAGAGAGAGAGAGAGACGAACGATACTTCAAGCCCCTCTGTCTTAAACCTCTTAAAAATCTTTTAACCTGGAAACAGCTTTCCATGGCCCTCCTATGCTTCTTCAATTCGCTTTTCCACCACCATTGTTTGACTTCTCTGTCGCACAATTGCTTGGTGTCGACAGCTGTTGGTTTGAGACCACAAAACGGTAATGAAGATCCCATCTTTTAGCCAATTTATCTGCCCTAACTCTGTACCCATATGACCGGATAAGATATATTTAGGTAATCGTTATGTCTATACAAATACTATATTCCAAGGTTAAAGTTTCCAAGAAACATTAATTAAGGTTAATCAATTTTCTTTAAACTCGGAATTCCAGCAATGCATTTAATAAAATCTAAATATTATATAGGTCTCAAAAACTATAACAGAAAAACTTAGACAGAAATGGCTATATCGTATCCTTTTTTTGGGTTCAACTTTGGTTCAAATCCATTGATTGACAGAATTTTTGACCATCATTCAGTCAATAAATTTTATACCAATAAAACATAAGTAACCTGGATAATATTATTGCGACTCTTTTGAAGCTGAGATTATTTGAATGATCAGTCTGTTTGCACATTTTTCTGTTCTCTATTTCTTGTTTCCTATTTGTAAAAAAAAAAATAAAAAAAAAATGGAACTGTTCGATAAAAATTCGTTTAGAAAAGATTCGAGGCGATTTTTTTTATTGCGCCTCGAATGTTTTTCTCTAAAATTGATATTTTACTGACTGCATTTTGGGTTTGGGATTTCACCCTATTCACTAAAATCCCCATTTAATTATAGCTGTAAGTTCCTCGACACAAACCGAGAGGATTCCTGTAAGAGATAGTCACGTCTGTCAATGTGAAAATATGAAAATTTTTTTAATTAATATTCCAGATTAAAATATATTAAACTATTGTGCGAACATTTTATTGTGAACATTCTATAATAAAACTAGTTAATGTTTGGCTGATTCCAATTTCACAGTATTATTCCTATAATTAGTTCTATTTCCAATCAATTAATCTAAACGTAAACTATTTCTGTTTAGTAAATCAAAGAATAAAAAGTAACCAAGAAATAAATAACTAGGCAAATATTTCTATAAAATATTTCTCTTAAGGAAGCAGAATTATATGTAATGAATGTTATTTATTCAATTTTTTTTTAAAAACAAGTTGTAATATATTATACGAGTATATGTTAAATATTCAATAAATTTGCGCAAGTAATATTACTTATTATATAATATTGTGATCGGTATGCAGTGATTGGTTGGCAGAATTTTATGTTCCATGTCAAGTGAAACGTAACAAAAAAAAAAAAAATTAAATATATTTATGTAGGTGAAAAATTAAATTCTTGTTCACTGGGAGAGCAGAACAGTTTCCAGTATTTCGTATTACATAATTTTTAATTAAGTAAAAATAGTTTAGGTGGTTGATTTTTACTTTCTCTTACTCCTTGTTAAGTGGAAATTTTGTAATCGTGTCAAATTTTCGATATCAAGTTTTCACCGAAAATATCCGCTTTGAGGTCCCCAGAGTCCAAAAAAGTGGTTTTTAGAAAATGGTCTGTGTCTATGTATGTATGTGAACAGCATTGCTCAAAAACTTCATCTCAGAAAGTTCAAACTTCGATATTTCGTTTAGGTATTACCATGAGGTCAGGTAGTAAGTTATCTGTCAAAATTCCGGAAGTACCACTTTACTGAATTTTTTTTTTGCAATTTTCTCGAAATTGGCTCTTAACCATTTTCTTTAAACTAAGTATATGAACTATTTCTCCGGTTAAGGTCATTTAAGGGACCTTTTTTTTTTCGAAGCTATGTACGAAAGAGGAGTGGAGCGAGGGATCCGCCCTGTCAAGTATCAGTAAGCATGCCACCAAGTAGTATACAGATGGGTCTAAGACCCTCGAGGGAACTGAGGCAGGGGTGGTTGGCCCTAGAATCAGACTCTCGGAACCCATGGGTGTTTCCAAACATCTTCCAGGCGGAAATTTACGCTAATGGATGGTACGTTCAGTTCAACCTCGATAGGGGATATCGGAATCAGGAGATGGTTATCCTATCCGATAGTCAGGCTGCCATTAAAGCACTGAGTTCTTGTATCATCAGTTCTAAAATGGTTTGGGAATACTTAGGCAGAAGGTACAAAGTTACTCTATCCTGGGTGCGGGGCATGTCGGCCCCGAGAAGGTAATGAGGTGGCCAACACCCTTGCAAAAGAAGGCGCTGCATCTTCTCTCTTGGGCCAGAGCGCTTTTGCGGAGTCAGCGACCAGGCATTCTTAGAAGATATCAAGAAAGAGGAGGTGGCGAAAAGAGCTCGTCTTTGGAACACTCTCCCGGGATTGAGGCAGGCCAAGGTCTGTCTGGGAGGTTATAACCAAGTAAGGTCGAAGGCCTGCATCAGTCTGAGCAAGAATAAGATCCGTAGTCTTACGGGGCAGTGCAGACTCTGTGAACCCTTGAGGAGCTGGGCCTAGAAGATGATGGAACATAACATTCTTTGGGGATATGGAGGAAACACGAATACATTTCCTCACCGACTGCGATGCCGTCATCCAAAGAAGATTCAAGAGCCTAGGTTGTTACCCTGGTTGGGGAGAGGGAAATACCCATCCTAGAACCCTCCAGGATCTTGGGATTCCTTAGGAATCTCAACCTGGAGAGGGTGCTGTAGATGAGAAGGGGTGTACAATAGATCACTTGTGTCGTAGTACACAAACCCACAAAAAAAAAATGGGTGGGCTTTTTGGTAAGGAGTGGGCATAGGTTTTTCGGTATAGTGCTATCTTAGTTAAATATACATTTGTATCATCAAAACAAAATTAATTAGAAATAAATAGGTTGCCAGAATACCCAATATCGAGAAAAATTAGTAAGCCGGAAGTGCGTTTTTATTGAACAGTTTTTGCGATTTTTCTCCATAAATTCATCGATGAATTTCACTTAAAGTTGGTATACTGACTATAAAATTTGTCAATTACAATTTTGAAAACTGGAATAAGTGAAAATGTGGTGAGTGTTTTCACCCAACTTTTTTTTTTTTTTTTTTTTTTTTTTTTAATATTAATAAGGAGAAATATTGCGATCGTATCCAATTTTTTTTAAATTAATTTTTCACAGGAAGTACGTCCACTGAAATTTTTCAAATACGAAAAAGCGGTGTATGTACGAGATATATGTATGTGCGTGTGTATGTGGTGAACAGTACCCTAAAAAATGAAAAATCAACGAAGTTCAAACTTGATATTCCGTTTGTATATCTTCATCAAATTCCGGAAGAATGGTTCCCCCCTCCCCGTTTTTTGACGATTTTCTTAAAAAATGGATTCAACAAATTGTTTTAAATTTTGAAAAATGTCGACATTTGGTTGACGGATTTTTTTTGGTGGGAAACCTTCAATACAAACCTGCTGAAATTACCCTAAAAGAGTTATCAAGTTGGCGCTACTTAGAATTTTTCAATTCTTGAGTTATTGTATTCCAAAATCTCACCCACACAAAATATTAAATAATAAAAAAACATTTTTTTGGTTGAAAATCAATTTTTTGAAAATTTGTTTCATAAACCTTTTTTTACTTTCTCTTACTCCTAGTAAGAGGAAGTATGTAATCGTGTCAATTTTCGATATCGGTTTTCTCACACCGGAAATATCCGTTTTGAGGTCCCCTGAGTCCAAAAAGGTGGTTTTTAGCAAATGGTCTGTGAGTGTGTGTGTCTGTGTGTCTGTGTGTATGTATGTTGAACAGCATAGCTCAAAAACGAAAAATCGTAGAAAGTTCAAACTTGATATTACGTTTAGGTATCACATGGATCTGACGGTGCGTTATGTCAATATTCCTCAACCGGAAGTACCACTTTACTAGTGGTTTTTTTTACGTTTTTGCAATTTTCTCAAAAATGCCTCCGAAGATTTTCTTTAAACTTGGTATCATCAACTACACATACAAAGAGTACAACTTTTATTTGAAACATTTCTCTCAGGAATTCATTAAGGGCACTCTGGGGGAGGGTGTGGGTTAGGTTTTCATCTAAACTGCTGTTTCGTATATTAGACAATTCTGTCATCTAAATAATGTTAATTAGAATTAAATATGTTGTTGAAATTCCGAGTTTGAAAAAAATAGATAACCGGAAGTACGTTTTTACTGAAATATAATTTTCAGTTTTCTGGTATTTTCTCGAAAATGGCTCCAACGATTTTCTTTAAACCAGCGTTGTTAACTATACATATAAAGAGCTACAACTTTTATTTGAAACTTTTCCCCTGATAAATTCATTTAAGGGGACTTTTGGGGGAGGGGGGTTATGTTTTTCTTTAAAATGCTACCACAGTTGATTATACAATTCTGTCATCCAAATTGAAATAACTAGAAATTAATATATGACCCAAATTCCGAGTTTCAAGGAAATTAGTAAACCGGACAGTTTTACTGGACAGTGTTTTCACTTTTCGACGAATTTCATTAAATTTGGTACACTAACTATAAAATTTGTCAATTATAATTTTGAGTACTGGAGTAAGAGAAAGTTGTGTGAGTGTTTCACACCAGATTTTTTTTTTTGTAAAGAAATATTCCTATCACTTATTGATTAATTATTTCCAGATATTATAATATTAGTATGAATGACTATCACTTTAGAGAAATTATCTCGGTCATCCAGTCAACTACGGGCTTGATAATTGTTTATTCCGGCTTTCATAACAAATAGGTATATAGAACGAACCTTCCTTCTTTCTAACTTCAATTTTATTAGCCTATCTATGTATATTTTCTTTTTAGGTTTACTTTTTACTTTCTTTTACTCCTAGTTAAGAGGAAGTATTGTAATCATGTCAAATTTTCGATATCGAGTTTTCACCGGAAATATCCGTTTTGAGGTCCCCTGAGTCCAAAAAAATGGTTTTTAGCAAGTGGTGTGTGTGTATGTGTATGTATATATATGTGAACAGCATAGACGAAAAAACCATAGAAAGTTGAAACTTGATATTCCGTTTAGATATCACCATGGGGTCCGGCAGTAAGTTATCTGTCAAAATTCCTCAACCGGAAGTACCACTTTACTAGTTGTTTTTTTTTTACTTTTTTGCGTTTTTCTCAAAAATGGGTCCGACGATTGTCTTTAAACTTGGTATATCAACTGCAGTGAGCACACATACAATGAGCTATAACTTTTATTTGAAACATTTCTCTGGGAAAATTTATTTAAGTGCAGTTATGGGAGAGTGGTGGGGTTAGGTTTTCCTCTAAAGTGCTATTACAGTTTATTAGACAATTCTATCATCTAAATAATGTTAATTGGAATTGAATATGTTGTTGAAATTCCGAGTTTGAGAAAAATCGGATAACCGGAAGTGCGTTTACTTTACCACTTTACTAAATGATTTTTTTTTCACTATTTCGCAATTTTCTCAAAAATGGTTCCGACGATTGACTTGAAACTTCTTATATAAACTAAACATACACAGATCTACAACTTTTATTAAACATTTCTCTGGAAAAAATTTTATGGGAAGTTATGGAGGAAGGGTGGGGTTATGTTTTTCTCTAAAATGCTATCATAATTGACTATAGAATTCTATCATCCAAAGAAAATTAATTAGAAATAAATACGAGTAGATGGCCAAAATTCTGAGTTTCAAAAGAAATTAGTAAACCGCAAGTGCGCTTTTATTGAACAGTTTTTTCAGTTTTTGACGAATTTCATTAAATATTGGTACAAAAACTATAAAATTTGTCAATTATAATTTTGAGAACTGGAGTAAGAGAAAGTTGTGTAAGTGTTTCACACCAGATTTTTATATTAATTGATCAATGATTTTTTCTTTATTTCCACAAGGTTTACTAATTTTCTTAAAATATATATATCGTATATGAAAGTTTTCTACATTTTATAACCAAAGAAAATTCAATTTTAATCCAGAAAAACTTCAAAGTAATAATTATTAAAAAATATTTTTAAAAAGAGAAAAAAAACTTGTTTAGTTTTCAATAATATTATGCCTATTAAAAGTTGGAAAAAATTAATAAAGGCTTTTGACCGTATTTATCTTGTTTTAAAAAACATTTATAGCCCTCAAATTTGTGAATAATTTATCTCAAGATTATTATAATTATGATAATTTCTAGAATACAGGTTTTTATTTTTGGTTCGTACACTAGCGATAGTGTATTTTGTTTGCAATACTTTAAACCCTGTTATAAAAATTCAAGGCATTCATTCTTCATTCTGCTCATAGTTGGATGATGGCCAAAATAGTTTGGAAAACAAAATAAGAATCCTGTGTGTACACACATGACTCCAGTAATACAAACAGACATATATGTATGAAGTTCACTCACCTTGAATACTATGTCCATGACATCTGTAAATTGTTTCTTTCTTAAAACCCCCCCATACTACATGGATTTATTACCAATTATATATTGCTAAACTGTTTGCTTAGTGTGTGTGTGTGTGTGGGGGGGGGGTAATCTTTTGTATTACAAACTTTATTTTTTTTTTTTTTATACATTGCCTAATTATTAACGACGACCTATTTATATTGTAGGCCCATCAACTATTAAAGAGTTAAGAATTTTTTTGTGGCATTTTTTTCCTTATTTCTTTTTATAATAGAACTTCGTATCGTGCGATTTGGGTAAAACCAATTTTAGCTTGGTTTGATTTAACTAAACGTTTCAGTACGTGCGGAATATGAAAGAGATTCCCGTTGATCTTATCTGTCTACACCTTTATTGGATGTGTAATTTCAGAAATCACTGAACAGAATTCGAAATGTATTTTTTTCGAAAAAAATAGCCTACACATTTATATACTTTCACTAATTGCAGTCAATTGAATTTTCTTCATTTAATCAATTTTTTATTGAAAATATTTATCAAACTTCAATTTTTACAATGCTTCTTTTAAAGTATCATAATGTTGGGAAGGGCATAGCGAAGTGGTTAGCGTACTGGACACGGAGGACCCGGGTTCGAGTTCAGCTGTACTGCCGTTAGATTTTTTTTTTCTTTCTAGGAGCCTCTACAGCTCACTGTCCGTTGATGGACAGTGTTATCTGTAACGGCAGTGCACTGAGAAGGTTTCGGGCGCCAATAACCATTTATGTTGACGCGCCTTAAAATAAAATAATAATAATAAAAAAATCATAATGTTATACAGATAGTTAAATCATGAAAATGCACTAAAAAAAAAAACTAAACTAAAAATATAGTGTGAAACACTCACATGGCTTTCTCTTACTCTAATTAATTTTCTTTAAAATTGCCTAATGTTTAGTTGGGCTGGTCATAAAAATGGCGGTAAGGATTTCACTTGTATAACTGAGCGGACCTCAGGAAAGCTTGTGCAAATTTAAATATAAATTAATTGACAGACCTCTAATACTCCTCTATAATCTTCTTCTTTTTTTTCAGAAAAATAAAAATTAAATTAAATTAAATAAAAGTGATACGTTTCTATCTAATCCAGAAAGTATTCCAAAGTTTAAAGAAAATCGTTGTAACCGTTTTCGAGAAAATTCCAAAACACTCAATATAACCTATTGTGTACGTTCGCACTTCTGGTTAACCGATTTTCTTCAACTTTGGAATTCTATCAAGGCTTTTAATTTGTATTAATATTATATAGATTATATATATATATATATGGGGTTGGTTGGAGAGAATTGGTTTGGTTTGATGAAATTAACAAGACTTGGTTAACACTGCAAAATAATAATGAGTTACACTGACTGCCTAGACTTTACAGTAAAGAAAGATGGTAGATTAAGTTAGAGTGGAAGAGGTAATGACACGTTGTGACTGGTGAACTATCTTCTGAACTAATTTGAACTATGTCTTGTCTGGGTCCCGTCGCTGTATTTATATGATTTCTCCCACTCTAATCCGAGAGAGGGGTCCTGGCATTTTTTCTCTTTTTCTGCTCTCTTGGTTGCTGTTACCTAGATGTTATAGTAAAGGGGTAATCTGGAGGAAAGCATAACGCTACTGTTCCCCCCTCCATAATTTCCAAAAAATAAATTTTCCCAAGAAAATATTTCAGATAAAAGTGATAGGCATTTATGTGTGTAGATAGTCTACGAAATTTAAAGGCAATCTTTGTAACCGTTTTCGAGAAATACACGAAAAACTGAACAAAACTTCAGTAAAGATGCATTTCCGGTTGATGGATTTTACCCCAGATCTTCGTGCCTGTTATGATAGTAGTACCTCCTAACGGAATACCAAGTTCTAACTTCCTGCCATTTTTCACACACATACATACACATACAGACCATTCACTAAGAACATTTTTTTTCGTATTCGGGAACTCCAAAACATGTATTTCCGGTGCAAAAGTCAATTTCGAAAATCTGGCAGATCGCAATAATTCCTCTTATTAGGGGTGAGAAAAAGTAAAAATTGGAAAAGCCTTCTGTTACCCTTTGTCTTCTCGGAAAAGAAGTCTATTCTGGGTAGTTACCGTATAATAAGATTTCGGATAGAAATAACTTATTGACTAAGGAAAGATAAATTTATGGGTTGTAAAAATTACATGTACAGTATTAAGTTTTGAGTGAAAATATGAAAGATATTGATTTGGAATAGAAACAGTAAATACTCTGGAAAACCAACAAATATCACTGTTTGAATAAGCGATTTGGTCAGTCTTTCCAAGAAGAAATTAAAAGTAAAGGTGTAAAAAACGAAGAAAGGAGATAAGATACTTCTTCTGTAATAATTAAGGCAGGAAAAGAGATAAAAAGGAGTGCATCGATTTGAGGAAAAATAGGCTGCCTATTATTATAACGGGTACTCACGAGGCACTACAGACTTGGAAAAGCCTAGCTTCTACTACAAATGATATTTCCTGTTGATTGTGTTGGGGAAATATGTTGAATTGTGATTGGGAAACGGAATTCTCCAGTATATTTCTTATGATATATTACCTACGACGACCTATCATTCAGGAAAAGATCACAAGTCTGAGTGAACGAGCATCGAAGGTAGATCACCCCGAAAATATCTGTCTTTAAAGTGCTTGGAGGAAACAGTTGATTATGCCATATAGATAATTCGCTTAGAGATGGTATTTTTAGATTTATTTGTATTATTTACTTTTGAACAATCCCTTCCACTGAGAAGGTGGCCCCTTATTTTCTAACATCTTTACACATTTCAGTGACCTCAGAGAAAAAAAAACAAAAAAAAAACAGACCATCCTTTTTTCTGTCCAAGAGTTTACCCAAAAAATATATAAAGAATGTTTTCTTCATCTTTAGTATTTCTGAAAAGGCGAATGATCTGTCAACCTGCTTCCAACATAACAAAACAACAAACGAGAGTAGCTACGAGTATATAAAAAAGAAGGAGGAATCTCTAACAGAGAATTGAAGATTCACGATTTCCCTGCAAAACCTTAATCCTCTTATATATAGTAGTAATCACACATATATTTTAGATATTTCTTTCTAGAAAAAAAAAAAAAATTAATACAAATAATAAATTGAAAGATATTCAACTTGTAACTATATAATATATATATCTATATATATATATATATTAAAACTATAATTATAGAGATTCGGTGTTGCACAATAACTTCTTATTATTATTTATTATATCAGTCCTTCAGTTAGTTATTTTAGAATCCAGTAAATTCCATTATTTATTCAATCTTATTTTCTTTATTTATTATTATATATTTTTTTTTTTTCAGCTATTAACTTTCATTAACTTTTACATACAATTGATTTTATAAAACTTGTTTTGTCATATTTGACAAAATAGTTTTATAATGAATCCAACTATTATAAATTATGTTATATGATAAATTTAACTATTTTTATTGTTGTTTACTAATTAAAATAACTAAAGAATTATTCATAATAATTAAGGTTCGTTAAAGTATTTCTACAATTAATTTAACCATAGGCAAATCTAGGTTTTGTCGCAAATTATGTAAAAACTAAGTAGTAGTTGGAAAACCCATCGTCATTGATTTATATTTTTGGTAAATATTCAGGTAAATATATCGAAAATTATTCCATATTGTTTTGAAATTATTGCAACTCTGCTTGTTATTTCAAAATATTCAAAGAAATTGAAAAAATGTTTTGATTTGGAAGATTTTTCTTTTTATCATGGCAAAATATTCAAAGAAAGTAAAAAACAGTTTTGAATTGGAAGGTTTTGGAATTCCATATAAAAGAAACTGATAATTGAGAGAAGAAAGTGGGAAATTCAACTAAGCATAAGAGTGCTATAATGATCCTAGTTATTATAGAATATGTAACTGTTTCTACAATGCAGAATAAAATCACTTGTGATATCATTTTTGTAAGTGGAAATTTAACTTCTGTATATGAACAATGAACCAGACTTTGACGATGTTGAAAAATCCGAAACCAGACAGAATTAATGAAAAGAAGCATGCTATTTACACAAGTAAACCGATTGAACATGAGACTCCCCACTCTTAGAAGGAGGGGATGGAAACACAGTTTTTCCATGTAAAGGTCGAAAAAAAAAAAATTGGAAAATTTTTAATGTGAAAAAATTATTCATTTAGGAAAACTAAAAATCAAATAAAACAATGTAGAAACGCAAATGGAAACTTTTCTTACTAGACTTCACTTAATTCTTCTAGGGTGGGTATTCTGAGAAAGTTTTAGATTTTCAAAAAAAAAATTTAATTAGATATTATAGAATGCTTACTAGACTGTAGATTGTTGTAGGGGAATATTGTACTGCGACCTGAAAAATCTATTGTGCCCCCGGAACCTTCTCAGTGTACTGTCGGCCTCCAAGCAGCGTTCTCTAGCTATAGACACCATTGCTCTTCACGGACAGTGAGCTGGAGAGGCTTCTAGGAAGAGAAAATCTAAGGATAGTATGCTGGATTCGAACCCGGAACCTCCGCGTTGCTAGTCCAGCGCGCTTCCACTGAGCTAATCTCTTTTTTCTCCTTCGGCTTAGGCCAATAAACTAGGGACGGAGACCCTAGTTTGGGTACGGTGTTTATCCTTCGAAAGAACCCATCAAATTTCTACCCTACATCCTTGCTTTGGGTAAGGTCTTTTTATCTTTCAATAGGGGGCTGCGATTTATTGTTTTAACTCCTTATCCGCTCTCTTCTTCTTATCACAGGTTGTGTCTACAGACACGGTGGGCCCGGTAAAGCTTTGGCATTTGATTCATTAATGGGCATGGCTGGTGTGAGCGTGAATAGTGTGGAGACAATAGCATCTACTTCCCTTGGAAGCTCTAGATAAAATAATATCTTGTTTATGTAGATAAAATCTCCTTTTCTTATAGATTACCCATAAGGAAATGTGAGGCACAGGTTTTAGGAAGTAAAAAATTTTCGTATAAATGAATCCCGGTAAAAACTTTTCCCAATTTTCTCAAAATTAGCAACAATTTTTTTATTTTTATTTTTTTTTACTTTCTCTTACTCCTAGTGAGAAGAGAAAGTATTACAATCGTGCCAGATTTTAGAAATTGAGTTCTCACCGGAAATAGTTTTTTTGGGGTCCCCCGAATACGAAAAAAATGTTTTTAGCGAAAGGTCTGTATGTTTTGGTGTGTGTGTGTGGTGGGTTAACAGGATAATTCCAAAAACGAAAAATTGGGGGAACCTCAAACTTGACATTCTTCCTCTTTGGCACTTCCATAGCATCGGCCACTCAGTTTTTCCACTCACACCATTCAGTTTTCGTATATTTTTTTTGTATCACTTTTATTTGTAACATTTTCCAGGTTATTTGTTTTTTTGGGAGCTCTAGGAAAACAGCATCTACTATGCTTTCCTCTAAAGTACCACTTGAGTATAATGTATAATTTTACCACTTAGATAATATTAATACACATTAGAAACATTGATAGAAAAGAAAATCAGTTGACCAGAATAGGTGCGATTTTAGAGAATAGATTTTGATTGGTAAAAAACAGGAAATAAAATAAATGAAATAAAAGTAAAATTTAAAAGAAAAATATTAAGTGACAGAAAATATTAAGTGGACTGTATGTGTTGAATAAAGAGGAAAGAGTGAGCCAATGGGCTCATATAACATGAACAAAATTAATATTAAATTAAATGCAAAATGAGTAGCAAAAATATTGATTATATTCAACAAGCAAAAAGGAGTGGCGCTTACCTTAAATGCAGACACCTTTAAAGTTAGTGTGGTTCGACTGAAGTCCTTCAGCCCATATGGGGAATTCAAGGATATAGGAGACAGGAAAGGAAACAAAAAAGAACCATATGTCTGTAATTCCAGCGTCGTTGTCCACACAGTACGGCTGATGAAAATAATTGAAGTATTTAAACGGGCTCTAGGAAAGCTGTAAGGCCGGAGAAGCAACCGGACGTAGACCATGTGCTTGTACAATCAACCTTAACAGGCCAGGAGAATCCGGAGACACTCACTCGACAAGAAATCAACTTATTAACACTAACCCCGAGGAAAACCAGAAGTGGCAACACTTGGGTTTTCACGGAAAGGAAAGCGGAAGTAGTTTAAACTGTATAAGTAGAAGGTGCGGTCTACTGCATATATATTGCTCGTACGAGTGTAAAATAGTGACTCACTTATTAACAGTAATTCCCCGAGGAAAACCAGATGTGGCAATACATGGGCTTTCACGGAAGGAGAGCGCAGTGGTCTATATTGCATAGGCAAATTACATTCGCACATACACCTTGCTTGTCTGAGCGCTATTCAGTGACTTATTAACACTAATTCCCCGAGGAAAACCAGAAGTGACAACACATGGGTTTTCACGGAAAGGAAAGCGCAAAGTCTAAATTGAGTAGACAAATTACATGTTACACGGACACCTTACTTGTCTGAGTATTAACTAGTGACTCACTAGAGAGGGCAATTTTAAAGGGACTACCCCTTCTCTACAATTAGGACTCAGCCTATAGATTATATATTTATTTAGTTATTATATTTTGACGGCGGCAAATTTGAATTTGGATAAATACCGAACAGATTTTTTAAGTTTTTTGGAATTTTCTCGTAAACGGTTATAACGATTTTCTTTTAAACTTGGGGAATGCTTGCTGGCAAAATAGAAACGTATCACTTTTATTTGAAATATTTTTCTGAAAAAGTAGATTTTCGAGATTGTTGGGGAGGTATGTCACTTAATTTTAAATTAAAATTACATTTAAATTATAATTAATTTTATTTAAAATTAAATTTGCAAAAGCTTTGTTTAGTTTTGACATAGATGTGCTCCATATAAGGCAACTGATTAAAGCCACTTAAGTCACGTTACAATTAAAGTCCCCACTATCATTTTTATGGCCAGCCCAACATTGTAACGTTTTAATTTTAATGAAAATTTTCTTGATTATATTGTATTAATTAGAGAGCAAGAGAAAGTCGTGTGAGTGTTTCACAAGAGATTTTTTATTTTTTATTTTTTTTGTACTTGATGTATTTACCCCATATATAAAAATCTATCACTTTCCATTTGGAAATCTTTTAGAGAATATAGATTTTTCCGATGTTTGAGTGGAAAGCTAAAATATATCAATCATTCTTCTTTTTTTCGATAGATTGTTACATTAATAAAATCACGTTCGACCGACCTGAAAATATGTACACATGAGTGGATTGAGATCACCACTTGTCAGATGCACAAGACGTCGTAGAGAAACCTGTCCTGGAATTATTTTCATTACCTAGACACTCTGAAACGTGAAAAATATTCAAACCAAATCTAAATTCTGAGATGTCCTCTTTCAAATCCTTTGATTTTTTTTTGCTTTTATATTTAAGCTAGGCCCTTCTTTTTTTTTTTTGCATAGGTTGCTCACCATTCAGCCAAGTAAATGTATAATTGAACTGACTAAGCTCATACAAGCATACTCTAACCTATCATCACATTCTCGCTAATTAATACAAACATTCCAGAAATGTACCTAACCAGAAACACTACAACCTACTTTCATACCAACATTCACACGGTGGAGTGGAGTACTCGATATTCCTCGTACCCCTTCATACCTAGCCTAAAGTTAAAAACTATTTACAGTATTCAATATTTACATAACTATTTACAAGAAGAAGAAGAAGAAAAAAAAAAGGTAAAATTAAAATTATGTACATATTTATTTACATAAAAGGGGACGGGGTACTCGATATTCTACCATCCCCATAAAACATATCCTAAGTATTCATACCTTGATCAAACCAATAAATACATTCATACACATTCATACTTCTTAGACAGTTCATTCAAAGCATCTATCACAAAGATATTGTTAGATATAATATAATATCCTCATAACGGAAAGGAGCGTCTAAATATTTCTATAATTCCGTAAATATTCTATCTCTTTCTGCTTTATACAAAGGACATATCATCACTATATATGTTCAAAATTTTCCTCCACATTACATACACTACAATTAGGTGATGCTCTTATATTTATTTTGTGGAAATAAGCTCCACAAACGGCATGGTTCGATCTTAGTCGGCTTACTTTATATTTATTTACCCCGCACCCTTGAAACCATGGCTTTTTTGGTAAGGACTTTACCATTCTTTTATAGAACTTCCTTTTTACTCCATTATCATATTCATCTTGCCATACGGCCCTTCCTTATCTTTAAATATTTAAGGTGTATCAGGGACTTTACTATAGGAATTTTCACTAATTATTTAGTTACCTACTCTTAATATCAATTTAAGCTTACGGCAAATGGAAAGAGATTTAATTTAAGGCGTATCCAATATGATGTGGTCATTGGCGCCTGTCGGCCTCTGGACAATAATTGTACTCTCGTTACAGACAACACTGCCCACCACCCGGACGCATTACTGTGGTGCAACTAATAAGCATCCTAAATCTTTATTTAAATTTACTTTTCAATTTTTCTTTTTAGAAATGGAAAGTTTGATAGTTCATACAAAAAAACAAAAAACAAATAAAACCAAAACACAAATTATTCCACAAAGTTTTAATGATGAAAACAAAACAAAAAAAACAGAACATCTCACGGTCTGTTGCACTTTCAAAATAACACTTAAAGATAATACGGTTATTTATTTAGTGTTACAAAAAATTAAATAAATAAATAAATAAAAATCTAGCTGATGAATAGAAAATAGAAATTTTATTTTGTTTTTCACAATGTGTTCCGATTAAGAAGGGATAAATCACTAATTATTGTATAAAGAAACTTTCCTTTCTAAGAAATTCGTTATATGAATGGTAAAAGTTGAATGGATTATATATATTATTATCTTAATATAAAGATAATGTACAAGTTATGTGATATTTTAAAGACGGCAAATACAATGTCAGTAGGCTTTACATATATTGGTTTCTAAACTTAAATTGTATACATTCACTCTTAAAAATACGTTTATCTTTTTTTTTTTAAGTATTAAATAATTAAGATTAAATAATAAATACATTACTTCCGTTTTTATAATTTTCTTTGGTAACTGTATAGAATGCGGTAGTTAAATCGCTAAATTATTCATTCAGGATTCTTATTACATTTATAAAATAACAAATTTTAACGTTAACAATTATTTGATCTTATAAGTGATTTTACTACTCCTATAACAGGAAGTAACGTGATCGTATCATGCGATAGTAACAATGTTTACTCCTTATACGAGGCATGTCCGGTAAGTAAGTGTACTGAATTTTTGTAGGTTACAAAAATTTTTATTTGAACAAAACAAATTACCTGGTTACGTACATATGTAAGCTATTTTTCGACATAGTCACCATTCCTCTCAATGCAGGTGGTGAACCGGGATATTAATTTTTTGATGCCTTCCTCGAAGTAGTTTCCCGCCAACCCCTTCGTCCACTTCTCCACATCCCCCTTCACCTCCTCGTCGGTTGAAAACCTTTTTCCACCCATGTGCAGCTTCAGGGAGGTAAAGAGATAGTAATCTGAAGGTGCTAGGTCAGGGGAATGCGCGGGATGGTTCAGGGCATCCCATTTAAACGAAGCAAACAGTTCCTTCGTGGCGTTGGCCGTGTATGGTCTGGCATTGTCGTGAAGCAGGCAGACTTCCTTTGTTCTGAATCGCCCTCCGTAATTTTTTTAGGTTCTCACAGTATCTTGCAGAGTTGATGGTCTCCCCTTGAGGCATATATTCAATTAAAATTATGCCTTGACAGTCCCAAAACACGGATGCCATGATTTTCTTGGCTGAAATTGTGGTTTTGAACTTTTTGGCGGAGGGTGAAGAGGTGTGACGCCACTGTTGAGACTGCCTTTTGGTTTCAGGTGTGTGTGCAACCCAAGTTTCATCTCCAGTAATGATGGAGCGGAGAAATTCATCTCCATGGAGTTTGTAGCGTCTCAAAAACTCTTGCTCGGCCTGCACTCGATTCACTTGGCGGGAGATTGGATTGACATTTTTCACGAAACGTACGGTCGCGTCGATAGTTCTCAAGTACTGACCTCGAACCGGTCTCGTTGCGGAGGGCAGGAATCAGGCTACACGATAGTGTAGCTAACATGTCGAAAACAAAATCTCTCCGGCCGTGAAAGCCTCACTACACTTACTTACTGGAGATGCCTCGTAGTAACTGCCTGTAAGCCTTTCAGATGATCGGCTTATATTCTCACCTTCTCATACCGCTAGAGACAGCTTTTAGGTGTTAGATTTAGTTGTTATGGTTGAAACCCATTCGTCAGTACATTGCAGTGGCAGAGAATGTAATGTGTAGTTGAAGTGCACTTGTAGTTGAAGTAGCGCGATGATGGTGCCTTGATGCAGTTGCAAATGAAACTACTCCAGTCCAACTTTTTTATGGAGAATTTATAATGATTAGAATAAGGCAGGGGGGGATTACAACCCACTGCAGCCTACCCATATTGTGCCAGCCTCCTAATGCCTAGTAGAGGAATCCTTCCCTCTTCATGAGGTCCAGGACCTTCCCCATCACTCCTTCTTGCAGTACTATCTCCTTCGACCTCAACGTGCCAAAGATCTCGTATCGCAATCTGCCAATTGCGACAAGGGCTGACATAATCTGCACAAGAGCTCCGACTCAATTAAGCCCACCTTGTGCAGATGTTTTTTGAACCTTGCATGCCCTGTAAACATGCCCGCTATCAGACAAATCTGATACCTGCTTAAACCCAGGGTTTCTCTGGTTCTTCACTTCCACTGGCATAACCATTTTGCTGTGTTTTGCCCCAGTAGGTAGCTTCCAGTAGCGACTGTGTTCTCTCCGAGTCTAATCCCTCAGAGACGCCCTCGCCATACTTTTGGCTATCCCCAGAATAGGTTCCTGCCCACAGAATGGAGTGTTCGCTCCATTCTTGGCCAGTTGGTCGACTAGCTCATTACCTTTATCCCCTTTTGTCCCAGCACCCATACCAGCCACACATTATTGTGCCGGGAAAGCAACTCCAGGGAGTCTTTACACTCCTTTGACTAGGGAAGAAGTGATTCTGGATGCTCCAAAAGCCTTCAAAGCCGCCTGGCTGTCCGAAAAGATGCATATCTCCCTATTCCTAGGGTCCATACGTAAATTCTCCTCAGCACAGACTTTTATAGCATAAACTACAGCCTGGAATACCTGCCGAGAGGCCTCTCAATGAGTACGTCCGGTTTGACTCCATATACTCCGGCTCCAGTTCCGCAGGCCATCCTGGATTCATGCGTAAACCAGGATCCGCCAGCCCGGCCTCGTTTTTCCCAGCTTTAAGCCCATCCCGATCTTGACGTGAAAATCACCTCAAGGGGTATCGAAGCAGTATGTTGGACAACTATGGAGAATTTACTTGGTGGAATTTTGAAATAATTCTACAAAATTCATTTTCTGTAGATGATTTTAAAACAAGATACAAGTAAAAAAATTTTTTTTTATTTTTTATGTTTCTGCGATGTAACAAATGTGTATGTTCTAAATTCTTATTCCACATCTTCACGATTGTTTATATATTAAAGCCTTGATAAAGACAGGAAATTCTGTCGAAACGTCGAATGTTTTTTTGAATGTTTTTTTTTTTTTTGAACGATCCTCACCAGATTTCTTCATAACTTAATTCATCAACGTTCAACAAATTCTTTTATATTCTACAAAATGTTTACTTACCTTTTGACATTTTTAAAGCATTATAATTTTTGTAAATCTACAATTTATTGATTAAATAAAGACATATTCTGCTTTCTTCTTCTTCTTCTTCTATACTATAATTTTTTCTCTTCACCGCATAATGAGAAAACCGGAACTGATAGCGCTATAGAAAGTTGCGCAAAATTGTAGCTCTCTCAAAAATATTGCTAAACATCAATTTCACTAGGAAAATGTTGCAAATAAAATTAATTCTTTTTTATATTATTGTATTACTAAAATCTTTGGAACCCTTTCGACAAATTAGTGAAAAAAAAGAACCAAATTTAGTAAACTTAACTTAAAAATAACTCGTGCTACGGTCGAATTGGAAATGGATTTTGACCAAATATTAAATCAACTTTCTTATTGTAAGGTAATTCAAAAATATTATATTTCAATGAAGATTTTAAAAAAAAAATTTGATTCGATCGTGCAATACTTCCTTCCTCTTACATAAACTAAGATTAAGCCATAAATGGACTGAAATTAGTAGTAATAATAATTGTTTTATTAATTTACTGATATTATAGCGCAATATAAGTGTAAAATAGTACTTTTAGAATCTCTCTGTGTTTGTCTGTGTGCAATAAATGAATTGGTCACGTAAAAGGGTTGCATCAAATGTTACTCAAACCGTGTAAACTTGTGTTTTTTTTTTTAATGTTTTGCAAATGTAATGTAGTTGCATTAAAAGCCAAGAGAATTTATTATCTAAATAATTTAGTGCAGTTTAATATATTTTATTTAAATTTTTTTTCTTTTATTCATTTATTGCTCAACCTTTTTTCTAGTTTTTATTTAGATTAAAAAAAAAACAAAAGACACCTTAAAAAATTCTCTATTCTTTAGGTAGCCAATTAGCGATAGTTCGTCATTAATTTCTGTCCTAAAATAGTAGAATAAATTAACTAGAAGTTCCAAATCCTTATATTTATAGATAAAAATGATTGCGTAAATAGTACATCAAAATAAAATAAGAATAAAAAAATGCCGTAAAATTAGGAAACTAGATTATATAATGAATTGATGATGATAACATGATGGTATTAATATGTTTTTAGTTAATTAATGTTTTGAATCTGAATTCAACTTGTTTTTTGAGACTAGAACGACGCACATATATATATATATTGTATGTTTGTTTGTGCGTTAGGAATTCAGAAATATTCTTACTTCTATCACTTTTTAGTTCTCTTATTCTTTCTAATTATAGTTGAATTTTTTTTTGTTTGTTTTATTGAATATTTACAACGGCATTTTATATATATAT
>JAAEAF010009856.1:0-35756 GCA_011037195.1 Triatoma infestans
ATAATTGACAAATGTTATATAGTTTGTGTACCAAATTTAATGAAATTAAAACAATTCAATAAAAGCGCACTTCCGGTTTTACTAATTTTTCTTGAAACTCGGAATTTTTGGCCGATCTATTTATTTCTGAATTAATTTTGTTTAGATGATCAAATTGTATAATCCAATTATGATAGCAATTTAGAGGAAGCTGTAACCCCACCCCTTCCCACCTAAAAATGCCCTTAAATGAATTTCCCCCAGAGAAATGTTTTAAATAAAAGATATAGATCATTGCATGTTTGGTTTATTACACGATGTTTAAAAAAAAAACAAAAAACGTTGGAGCCGTTTGATTTTAACAAATCTAAAAAATTGAAGAAATCATTTAGTAAAGGTTGTTAGAATAAACGCATTCCTGTTAATCCGGCTTTTTGCAAACTCGGAATTTCAACAATAGTATTAATTCTAATCTTAATATTATTAAGAAGGTAGAATGTCTTAAACTGAAATAGCACTTTAGATGAAAATTTAACCCCACCCCTCCCCCGAAAGTGCCCTTAAATGCATTTTCCCAGAGAAATGTTTCAAATAAAAGTTGTAGCCCTTTGTATGTGTAGTTGATATACCACGTTTAAAGAAAATCGTCATAGCCATTTTTGAGAAAATCGCAAAACGTAAAAGTAGTATTTTCTCGAGTTGCGGGATTAAATAAATAATCAAAAGTAGTGATAGAAAGTGGGCAAATTAATAGGGTTATTTAACATATGGGTTTCGGTAGAGGACGTCCAGTAATCGAATAAAATGTAGAAATAAAAAAAAAAAATTCTGTGCGGACTTGTGAGGACCAGAGTTACTCAAGATAGGGTTGAAAGGAAGACTGCATGATGACTGTGTATGTGTGTGTGTGTTGTTAGGTTTGCTGTAATGAATTTAAATGATTTGTTTACTAAGGCCAATAAACTTGGTGTTAATTGTGAATAACCTGACAAAACTAATTTTAACGATAAATCCAATTTCTTTTAATTCAATCTAATCTAATTTATTTAATTATACAGGGGAAAAATCCTATATGAAAACCTCACACATTTTCTCTTATTGAAATTAATACAATTTAATTGACAAATTTTTATTAGGGAAGGGATTAGCTCAGTGGTTAGCGTGTTGGACTCCGACGCGGAAGTCCCGGGTTCGAGTCCAGTGCTTACCCCTTAGATTTTTTTCTTACTAGGAGCCTCTACAGCTCAGTGTTCAGTGATGGACAGTGTTGTCTGTAGCGAATGAACACTGTCCTGGAACCGGCTGTGCATTGAGTAAATTAAAAAAAAAAAAATCATTAAAATTAAGTGGCAACCTACTCTGACCCAATCAACAAAGCTTTGGAGCCGTATTCGAAAAGTGAAAAAATTATTTAGTAAAGACGCAATTCCGGTTGATGGACTTTAAACGAAACCTTTGTGTCCGATGCCCCTAGTGTTACCTAAACGGTATATCAAGTTTGAACTGCCTGTAAATTGAACCTCAGCTATGGCTCATTTTATATGTTGTTATATCAAATAAAGATTTGTTATTATTATTTTTTATTAAATTAAAATCTAATGAGGTCTGTGATATATTAAACATCTAAATTCCCACGTTTTATTATTTATGTTTGCCTTGGGAAAAAACAAGGGTGTAAACAATTGAGTGTTTTTATTAATAAATAATGATATAATTGTTTATATTCGTATTTTACGTATTTTAAAGTGTGTCCCAATAAAAAAAGCTAACAAGTAACTCTTATTGTTTTGTATTATAGACAAAATTAACAGGGAATGTGTAAGGAATCAAAAAAAAAAAGAAAAAAAAGGAAAATGTAAGCAAGAGAGAAAAAAGTAATTATTAATTTTATTTAAGGAAAAAAAACCGTCTGCAAAACATTCCGGGCGGATGACGTAGCAGTTGGGCACAGCTACGTCACTCAACACGTCACATGAGAGGTATCACATCTCCATAAGCTATTCTCAAATTGACCACTTAGGTAAGATCAAGATCCGCCTACCTCAAGCCCTGGAGAGTTCTGAAAGGAGAAGTTTAGACTCAAAACATTTCCATAAAGTATAGACTCAAAACTGTGTGTAGCAACTAGTCTCATACACCCGTTATTAAGTAGTCTTCAATCCCAACACTCTGCCATTTCAGTCTTTCATTTAATTCACGCTACCATTTTGTATATCAAGGGTCCTCGCAGTACTCGGTTTCTCAGTTAATATATAACATATATATAACATAATATAACATATATATAACATAATATAACCTACATATAACATAATATAACATACTTATAACATAATATAACATACATATAACATAATATAACATAAATATATATGTGATAGAGGGGGAAGATAAATACCAACCTACTAATTCAAGTACGTAGGGAAGTGAAGAGAGCGCCAATAACATAGAACCATCCCCACATATATGAAATTTAATATCACGAATTTCGCGAAACTATCCAAAATATTAAATAAGCTAAAAAATTAGTTGGCTGGGGCCAAAGAAGAAACTTATTATTTTTTAAAACGTTTATTCGACGTTTCGGACACCTTTGGTGTCCTTCCTCAGGAACGACAAAACAAAAAATACTGATATAAAGTAAATTGTATGATAAAATTAAACCATATAACAATTAAACAATATTTAAAAGACGAATGGAGAGTTAAATGTTGGAGGTGGTTATTGTTTGGTTGTAGAGTAAGGTATGCTTGCAAGGAAACAGAAGAGGGGAAATATGTTTTCCAATTCGGGAAATATGAAGATGGGGGAAATTAAAAAAACACTCGAATTAGTAATTATAAGAGCAATAAATGGAAAAAAAAAAAATATAAATAAACTAGAAAATGAGTGGAAAGTGTTGGTAAGTATTGGAAAGGGGCGGGGGCTTTTTTGACGAAGCGGAAAATGTTGTAAGAAGAGGTAATGACATCCTTGGCTTTTTGTAGTTGATGGAGTTAGGGTTGAGGCTTGAGGTTAATGTGGATGTCAGAAAGAAGTCGTTTCAGGTGGTTGGAATGGGTGATTAGGACAGAAGCATTTCGGAAATCAAAGGATTGGGCAAGGGTGAGTGCATGTTTTATGAGGATGTACTGTCACTTTTTTTGTTAGCTACGTCTAGTTCATGTTGTCTAAGTCTCTTTCGAAGGTGTTGTTTTGATTCACCATTGTAACATGCGTTACAGTTTGGTGCAGTGCAAAGTATGCTGTAACAGAATTCGTTTGGTCATAAGTTTCAATGGGGTCTTTGAGTTTAGAGAAAAGTTTGCTGAGTTTGTTGGAGGAGTAGAGACCAGATTTGAGATTGGGAATGATAGACTTTAGAATATGAATGATTTTGTATGAGACGGTATTTATGTAGATGAAAGAACGGAATATAGATGGCTCGGGCATGGAATGGCATGTGGTTTTTAAAAGATTGTTTTTTAGTTTACAGAATGTTTTGAGGATGAGGTGATTTGGATAATGATTTTGTAGTAGAATGTTGTGTATTTTGTTGATATTGTCGTTCCGGAATGGATGTGCAGACAAGTTAATGACATATTGTTTAAATTGATATCCAAAATATTGTTTTTTTGGAAAAATCTTCCAAATAAATCGTTGTAGCCGTTTTTTTAGGAAGTATTGTAATCGTGCCAAATTGTCGATATCAAGTTTTCACCGGAAATACACGTTTTGAGGTCCCCTGAGTCCAAAAAAAGTGGTGTTTTAGTAAATGGTCTCTGTGTATGTGTATGTAAACAGCATAGCTCAAAAACGAAAAATCGTAGAAAGTTGAAACTTGATATTCCATATAGGTATCATCATAGGATCCGATAGTGGGTCACTCCTCAACCGAAAGTACCAGTTTACTAGTTTTTTTTTTTTTAACTTTTTTGTGATTTTCTCAAAAAGGAACCAACGATTTTCTTGAAACATGTTATATCAAGTACACATACAAAAAGCTACAACATTTATTTGTATATAACATTTCTGCGGAAAAAATTCATTTAAGGGCAGTTTTGGGAGAAAGGTAGGGTTACGTTTTACTCTAAAGTGCTATTTCAGTTTACTATACAATTCTGTCATCTAAATAATATTAATTAGACTTAAGTATGTTGTTGAAATTCCGAGTTTCAAAAAAAGCGGATAACGGGAGAAGTACGTTTTTACTGAAATGTATTTTTCAGTTTTCTGGTATTTTCTCGAAAACGGCTCCACCGATTTTCTTTAAACTGGGATTGTGAACTACACATATAGAGAGCTACAACTTTTATTTGAAACATTTCTCCTGATAATGCCATTTAAGTGGGGCTTTTGGGGAAGGGATGGGCTATGCTTTTGTAATGGCAATAGAGAGAAGGACCCTCTCTGGTACTCTCTGACTTAAGCAGGCTAGAGTGGGAGAACCTGTATGTAAGCCAGTGAGAATCTACCTAAGGACATCTATTTAGATATCTATCTATCAGATTCAACCATACATATCTCATCGTGTCATATCCCTTCACTCTCACTCACCTTTTATTCTTCATATCTCTAAAGCATTAACAAAGTCCCAGTGCAGTTTGTGTAAACCTGATGAGCTATATATAACAGTGTCTTCATACTCGTCTAATTAATCAAACCTAATTTCACTCCTCATCAACTCCATTATATTTTTCTCTTTAAAACGCTATCATAGTTGATTATACAATTCTTTGACCATCCAAACAAAATTAATTAGAAATAAATAGATGGTCAAAATTTCGAATTTTAAGAAAATTAATAAAACCGGAATTGCGCTCTTTTACTGAACAGTTTTTTTTTCAGTTTTCGACAAATTACTACGAACTCTGACGAATTTCATTAAAATAGAAAATTTGTTAATTACAATTTTGAAAACTAGAGTAGGTGAAAGTTGTGTGAGTGTTTCACGCCAGATTTTTTTTTTTTTTTAATTGGAAATTTGAAATATTATCTGAAAAAATTGATTTTATAGGGAGTTTTTTTTTGGGAAACTGTACCAGTTAGATCAAAATTTAAACTGCCGTTACAAGCTTTATAGCTGTGACAGTAGGGTGCTACCATACTAGTTTTAGAGGATAACCCCGTCCACTTTCTTTTTTTTTTTGACAAGTCCATCTAGAAGTTTATAAATATAACACTTTTAATGAGATTTTTGCCTACGTAGGCTGTAAAGTACATCCCAAATTGAGGAAGGAAGATACCAACTGCAATTTATTTATACTTTTAAGCATCCAATAAGAAATGGTGTAACAATAAGTAGGTGTTCAATAGAACAATAGTGACATAAAGAAATAGAAATAGAAACATTATGTAAATAAATTAAAATTATTGAATTTCAATTTATAAACGATGAGTTGCTTAATTTCATTGTTAAATCTGTGACACTATCTCCAATGACTATTAGAAATTTTGATGAATTTGCAGATGCTATGTGGTAACATAGGTAGCTGGCCAAGGCTGTATTATTATTATTAAACTATCTTCTCCGTATGGTAGAGAGCAACCTATGGGACAGGCCCCGTAGCAGAGAGATCACCGGAGGGGCGGCTCAAGGATCTATTCTGGGTCCCGTTTTTGGTGGAATATTGTTTATTATGGCATTCTGCGTATGGAAATACTGGATGGTGCATTCCTGGTAAGGTTACGCGGAAGGTATTGCTGTTGTGGTTGTCGTACACGATATTAAAGATGTCCCTAGATAAGGTTAAGCTAAGTTTTTCGGTTTAAGGATCCTTGGCCGGGAGTTTGGCGCTGAAAAAAGGAAGAAATAGTCCTGCTTACGAGAAGGCGTATTCCCACCATGAGTATATGTGTAAGGGACGGAATTAATTGTAACAAAGAGCACGGTCAAGTACCTGGGATACTAAACTCTCGTTCTGAAAGCAAATAAGGCACTTCTCAGAGAAAGCCACCAATACGACATCGCCGCTCTGCAGACTGATGGCGAACATCGTGGATCGACGGCGGGCAATAGGCGACCTTTTAATGTCAATCACAAACGCCATACTATTGTATGGGTGTGAAGTTTGCGAACTTTAAGGCTAGCCTAGGCCACAGTTTTTCAGGCTGAAGTTATGGCGCTACAGCTCTGTGCTAAGAAGATTATAAGGCAAGGTTTACAAGGGGTAGGAGAGTGGCCATATACTCCGACAGTCAGGCAGCCCTGAAGGCATTTTCTTCTCACCAAATAGTCTCAAGACTGGTGTGGGATAGCCTAACTGCCCTAACCGAGGTGGGTGCTCGGAACAAGCTGACACTCGCCTGGGTGCCTGGTCATGCGGGGTTTCTGGGCAATGAGAGGGCGGATGTCCTGGCGAGGGAGGGTTCGAAGGATACCTTTATAGGCCCCGAACCCTTCTGCCGGTTGTCCAAGATCCTAATTCAAACTTCTATCAAGGGTTGAATAGAAGTACAGCGTTTGCACTGGTGGGAAAGTACACCAAGACAGAGGCAGGCAAAACTCTTTATCAAGAGACATTTGCCTAAATTTACCAGGGAATTACTGTGTCACAGCCGAAGGCATTTAAGGCTAATAGTGGGTCTACTAACAGGGCATTGCAGGCTGAATAGGCACATGCACCACTTGTTACTTGCAAGACTGAGAAGGAAATCCCAGCACACATTCTTTGTGAGTGCGCCTGGCGAGAACAAGGTTTCTTAAACTGGGGACAAGTAATCCCGAAGCCATGAGCTTCATGACGGAACCGCTCTCAGCTTTGCTAGGCCTGATTAAGAGGGCAAAGTTGAGGGATATGGTATATTTTTAGGGGATCCACAATAGACCTCTTATTGTAGGTCGCAGCAGTGGAATGAGGCTCGCCCACCCGGCTCGAATCTAATCTAATGGGTGCGAAGTTTGCGAAGATATATACACACACACACACACACACACACACACAAAGACTATTTGTTAAAAACATTTTTTTTCTTATTCCAATGAATCTCAAAACATGTGTTTCCTGTAACTAATCCAATTTCGAAAATTTTGACACGATCCCAATAAGAGAAAAATGATAATATAATATAATTAAAAAAAAAAAAAAATATTTTAATATTAAAAATAACTGCTTTGAATGATATACACAAACATTAGTACAAAAATATAAGTATTTTTAATTGACAAGATGGCCCAGCGTGGATTGTTTACTTAAGGACGCTCGCTTCGTACAGCTGACCCGGCAATGTGTAGTAATACTTTAATTATTGCAAAAATATGAAATATACATGCTGACGCTAGTTATTTTAGTTTAAATTTTTTTTGATATCAATCTATCAATTTTGTAACTGAATATACTTTTTAAGAGATGTTTGGAGCCGTAATGCTAGAATAACATCCAAGATTTCTAAATCCTGTAAATAAATATAATTGAAACACTAAAATTTACAAGAATTTAAAAGTTACAAATGGAATTCTTTAAAAAAAAAAAAAAAATATTTAAGTTCTTCTTTTTTTTCCATTTTTACTGAATCAAGTTTTATTAAAAAAATTTGAAGGCTACATAAAGGTTACATCCTTTTTTGTGCGTCATAGCGAGTCACTGAAATGTTCTTTTAATTATTTAGATATTAATTTTCTTACATCATTAAATATTTTTTTTTGCATTCATTTTAACTTTTACTTACGGCTGTAATAGGAATTTTTTTTTTTAAAAAAAAGGAGCCTACTCAAGGCAAATAGTAATGGAAGTGATAACATGTTAATCCAGGAGGCTGTACCTAAATAACATTGAAAAAACCCAAATTGATATGTTTATATCTGGGTGTTGGCAATCTAAATTTAAAGAAAATCGTTTTAGCTTTTTTTTTTCTTCCGGTTAACTAATTTTCTTTTAAAATTTGGAAGTCAAGCAATGCTGCTAATTTACGTTAAGAATATATAGATGTGTGATGGCATATTACAGGCATATCATACATCAGATTAGTTCCCTGTTATCCGCCAGGAACGCCAAAGTCGTATCTTCAAACGAAGCCAACCAAAGGTTGGGGATGAAGTATCGTCCTGCTTCCCCTAGCACAGGTGTCTATATTGAAGCAAAAAAGGACAGTGGATGCCCCGATTCTATCACCATCTTCAACCGCCATCTTCAAGAGCGAAGACGGACACCTCCCGTGTTACCAGGCAACAACAAACATCCAGTCTACATACCACACACTTGCCTATCATCATTTAGTTTTCTTTGTAATGACATGGAAAGTCATACCAATGTCAAAGTGGTTCCAGCCAGCTGCTATCTTAACAAAGGATGGCAGTAATAAAAGAGCAATTTATAACCAGCGACCTAGCAGGCCGCCGTCTTCAAGACAATGCCGGCCAAACAAACAACAAAGCCCTTTTCAATACTTTACATCAAAGCAAGCACCGATAAGGTTGGCCACTGACCTAAATAAGGTCAGCAAACTACGAAGGTCGCACACTAGGACAGATGTCTTGGTGTGAGTGTGGCCAACACCGATATATAAACTCTATCATATACAACGAGAGGATCATTATATCTTATACGACGATACGAGCACGTCCATATACACGAGCAGCAGTTTACGCGATTATACACAGTTTCATTTAAACTTATTACTTATTTATTACAGTTACTTTAATTTATTACTTATTTATCTTCTATTTATTCCTAAGTATTTTACTAGTTATTAGTTACCATTTATACGTTAAAATTATTGTTAAAGTACAGTTTATTTTTATAAAATTCGTATTAATAATTCGATGCACTAACTTCCAAAATCTCTCAACTAACTTCCGCCCTCTTCAAGACATCTACTACATCAGGAATCACATCAAATGATTCCATTACACTCTCCTCGTCTCTTAATCTCTTAATTAAGTTAAGACCTTAGAATTTATTTATTTATAAACTGTTTATAAGTATAAAAACTCATTACAGTAGAGATTGGTGGCAAACCAAATACAGAAACAAACAAAAGTTAAAAAATTCTAGATAGAACACTTAACACAACTTTAATCACTTAAAAGAAAGTATAAAATGAAAAGTTATAATAATAGATTATGAAACCTGGTTAATAATTGTTATACCTAGTTTTAGACTTGATCCATTGTACTGCATTTAAGTATATAATGATTACTGTTATAAAAGAGATCTCCACCTAAGTGCAGTCACCATAAATTTTATTATTTTATTGATTTCTTCATTAGAATTTATTGTTAAAAAATCTGTTATGTTATGGAAATCAGGGCTGTTAAGATATTTGTACCTTAATTCTTTATAAACAGGACAATTTATCAATAAATGACTGAGGTCGTTCGGTTCGTCGTTACAAAACAAACTGTTACTATTCCACTTATGTTTTATTCCATTACAATACAAAATCACTGATTGTGGATTATTAACCCTCAATTGGCCAATAATTCTTTTTTTAATTTAAACTGATATCTTTTATTTATATAATCTTCCACATTAACATTATTTTTAATATACTGGTAAATTGGACTGTGACTGGAGCAAAGAATCCGCTCAGAATCTTTGGCCAATAGTTTTATTTCCCATGTTTTTAAAATTTGTGTTTTAAAGTCCTTAGAATTATAAGTGTATATATATTAATTATGGGGCGGGTGTTGGTGTAGTGGTTATGAGCGTGGACTTGTAAGTGGGAGGACCCCAGTTCGAGTCCAGCGTATAACTGCTAAATTTTATATTTGTTTAAAAAATATTAATAGTAAAGTAGGTGCTTCCGCCCCCGTCCACGACACCTAATTTGGTAGCTGGACGTTAAGCCCGCCTGAAAAAAATATATATATTAATTATAGTACAATAGTCATAACATTTAGTTATTAATTATAAACCCCTAAAACTCCCACTACAATGGCAGAACCATTCACTGTACTGAAGTGATCACCGAATCAAGACCGTTGTTCGGTTTGCTAAAGAGGGAAATCATTTGCCGCAACCCTCGCCACATTTATGACATTCCTAGAAACGAAAAGAGAAATTGGGAAGATAATATATATTTGTGTAGATGGGGAAATCTTCTCAAAGAACCACTTACTTTCCAAGACATGTCTTCAGTGTCAAATTTAGACTCACCATTGGTCAAGATTACCTTAATGCGCAGATGTATAGAATTGGAATCAAGAACTAACTCTTCCTTATGTCCTTTATGTGACCAGAAAGAGGTTATGAGCAAAGAGAACATTTTAAAGTTTAACATGTGCCCTGCTTTAGCTATAGAGGATGAAAGCCCAATCAAGGCCGACAGATGGATATATGGCAGGTAGACAGACGCAAATTGGCAACGGTTCAGACGTAAAAAAAAAAAAAAAAATCTGGTGTGAACATCAAACAACTTTCTCTTACTCCAGTTCTCAAAATAAACTACAATTTTATAGTTAGTGTGCCAAATTTAATGTAATTCGCCCAAAATTGAAAAAAAATGTTCAGTAAAAGCGCACTTCCGGTTTTACTAATTTTCTTGAAAATCGGAATTTTTGGCCATCTATTTATTTCTAATTAATTTTGTTTGGATGATAGAATTGTATAATCAACTATAATAGCACTTTAGAGAAAAACATAACCGCAGTGCTCCCCTAAAAGTGCCCATAAATGAATTTTCCCAGAAAAATGTTACAAATAAAAGTTGTAGATCTTTGTATGAGTAGTTTATATAAGAAGTTTCAAGAAAATCATCGGAGCCATTGTTGAGAAAATTGCGAAAATGTGAAGAAATTATTTAGTAAAGTGGTAATGTAAACGCACTTGCGGTCATGCGATTTTTTTTTGAAACTCGGAATTTCAACAACATATTTAATTCTAATTAATATTATTCAGATGATAGAATTGTGTAATAAACTGGAATAGCACTTTAGAGGAACCCGTGACCCCACCTCTCCTCCAAAACTGCCCTTAAATGAATTTTTCCGAAGAAATATTTCAAATAAAAGTTGTAGCTCTTTGTATGTGTAGTTGATATAGCAAGTTTAAAGAAAATCGTTAGAGCCATTTTTGAGAAAACTGCAAAAACGTAAAAAAAAAACAACTAGTTAAGCGGTACTTCCGGTTGAGGAATTTTGACAGATAACCTACAGTCGAGATCCCATGGTGATACCTACACGTAATATCAAGTAGGGCTATGTTGTTCACATACATACATACATACACATAGACACACACACACAGACCATTTGCTAAAAAAAACACTTTTTTTTTGGACTCAGAGGACCTCAAAACGGATATTTCCGGTGCAACCCCAATCGATATTTTGACAAGATTACAATACTTCCTCTTACTAGGAGTAAGAGAAAGTAGAACAAAAATTCTGCTCATCCCAAACCGACCTAAACACTAATTATTCCCAGAAAAATACTCCAAGTTAAAGTGATAAGCATTTTTCTGCGAAAAACAGTAATGCAAAGTCATCAAAGACATTTTAGAGAAAAATTAAAAAAAACAAAAAAACTTTTAGTAAAAATGCACTTCTTGTTGATAGATATTCACCAAAATCTTATTATGAGATAGGATAGTGATATCTAAATGGAATATTAAAATTTTGTAATTCTTGCAATTTTTTTGATTTCGAGATATATTGTTCCGTCACTCACATACGAGTATATGCGCAAGACCATTCGTTAAACAACATTTCTATTTTGTACTCAGGAGACTTTACAACATGTATTTCCGGTGTTGAAAATTCAATTTAGTAAATTTAACAAGATCACATTAATTCCTCTTACTGAGCAGTAAATAATAGATATCATTTTATCCAATAAGCCTTAACAGTTTACATAACTGCGTTTTCTTTCAATCCAAAGTGAATTGGGTCAATTTTGGGCGAATAATTAAAAATTTTCCACCGATTAAGGCGAGAAAAATTAAATAATATTTTCAAAACTTTCAAGTTATATATATAGTATCGCGGCCATATACTTCGACAGATCAGGCAGCCCTGAAGGCACTTTTTTTCACACCAAATAGTCCCAAGACTGGTGTGGGATAGCCCTGACTGCCCTAACCGAGGTGGGTGCTCGGAATAAGTTGTCATTCGCCTGGGTGCCAGGACATGCGGGGTTCCTGGGCAATGAGAGGGCGGATGCCCTGGCGAGGAAGGGTTCGAAGGATACCTTTATAGGCCCCGAACCCTTCTGCGGGTTGTCCAGGAGCGTAATTGCGAGGATCCATGGCCTGGATTTTAGCGCTGAAAGAAGGAAGAAATAGTCCTGCTTACGAGAAGGCGTATTCCCATGAGTATGTGTGAGGGACGGAATTGGTTGTAACAAACAGCCCGATCAAGTACCTGGGATACTAAACTCTCGTTCTAAAAGCAAATAAGGCACTTCTCAGAGAAAGCCACCAATACGACATCGCCGCTCTGCAGACTGATGGCGAACGTCGTGGATCGACGGCGGGCAAACGGCGACCTTTTAATGTCAATCACAAACGCCATACTATTGTATGGGTGTGAAGTTTGCGAACTTTAAGGCTAGCCTAGGCCACAGTTTTTCAGGCTGAAGTTATGGCGCTACAGCTCTGTGCTAAGAAGATTATAAGGCAAGGTTTACAAGGGGTAGGAGAGTGGCCATATACTCCGACAGTCAGGCAGCCCTGAAGGCATTTTCTTCTCACCAAATAGTCTCAAGACTGGTATGGGATAGCCTAACTGCCCTAACCGAGGTGGGTGCTCGGAATAGTTTACACTCGCCTGGGTGCCGGCACATGCGGGGTTCCTGGGCAATGAGAGGGCGGATGCCTTGGCGAAGAAGAGTTCGAAGGATACCTTTATAGGCCCCAAACCCTTCTGCGGATTATCCAGGAGCGTAATTCAAACTTCTATCAAGGGTTGGATAGAAGTACAGTGTCAGCATTGGTGGGAGAGTACCCCAAGACAGAGGCAGGCAAAACTTTATATTAAGAGACGTTTGCCTAAATTTACCAGGGAACTACTGAGCCATAGCCGAAGGGATATAAGGCTAATAGTGGATCTACTAACAGGGCATTGTAGCTGAATAGGCACATGCACCACTTGTTACTTGTGGATAACGCGTTATGCCGATTCTGCAAGACTGAGGAGGAATTGTTGTGATGGTTGGTTCCGCAGAGCTGGAAAGCATCAGAGCGTATAAACTGAAGTGTACAAACTGAGTGTATAAACTGAATTTGCTCTGTGCAAATCTGTGTTATCACACTGTCTGACAAACGCATCCTGCAGATGGGCGAACGCCCGACACCGGTCGATGACCACAAAATGAAGCAGGCTACCACGGAAAATGTCTCTGATACTGAGAAGGAAACCACGGCACACATCCTTCTCAGTTGTTGGCCTGGCGATGACAAGATTTCTTCAACTGGGGACAAGCAAACCCGAAGCCATGAGCTTCATGATGGATCCGCTCTCAGCTTTGCTAGGCCTGATTGAGAGATGTGCTATAATTTTAGGGGATCCACAATAGACCTCTTATCGTAGGTCACAGTGGAATGAGGCTCGCCCTCCACGTTCGAATCTAATCTAATCTACAGTATCGCTCAGACAAGGCACAGAAATTGTAAATTTAAAAAAACAAAGTTAGGTATGAAACACTCACACGACTTTCTCTTACAGCAGTGTTACACAGATTTAAGGTGATCAATTTTCTTCAAACTTAATTATTTTTACTAAATGTTTACTTTTAGTAAACGAGGCGGGTGTTGGTGTAGTGGTTATGAGCATGGACTTGTAAGTGGGAGGTTCCCAGTTCGAGTCCGCGTATAACTGCTAAATTTTATATTAGTTTAAAAAATGTTAATAGTAACATAGGTGCTTCTGCCCCCGTCCACGACACCTAATTTGGTAGCTGGACGTTAAGCCCGCTTAAAAAATAGAATTTACTTTTATCTGTAATTTCTCTAATGAATTTAATTATATTAATACGAAAGATAATGTAGAAAGGATCAGAATAATAGTACAAATTAAATTAGTTGTTAAAAAAATATTTTCATGAATTGTAATTGGTCGTGAAAGGTTTTTATTTAATTCTCATGATAATTTGTAAAGTTTGTATTGTTGGTCATGAAGATTTTTTTTTTTGTAACATTCTGTACCATTCAAAAGACAAATATCTGAATAAATAGTTGTTGTGGTGGTTGGTTCTGCAGAGCTGGAAAGCATCAGAGACATTTTCCGTGGTAGCCTGCTTCATTTTGTGGTCACGACCGGTTTCGGGCGTTCGCCCATCTTCAGGATGCGTTTTTCAGACAGTGTGACAACAAAGACTCGCACAGAGCAAACTTAGTTTTCAAATTGACTGGTTTAACTGTATTTAAAACTAAACTCTTAAACTAGGTCAAGGGGTATGGTCAGCTGGTGGGAAAACACGTGTTTGGGTTGTTAAAGGGCAAATTTTCCTTACAATGGACACAACATGTGGAAAATTGTATTCCACAACATGTGGAAGTTATTTTAAACTCTGTTGTTGGAGGGAGATTTACAATTGACGAACCAAAATAAAATATAAAATATATAAAATAAATTTAAATTAAATTAAATTAAAGAACGATTTAAACTAACATCATTTAAATTAAGCGATTTTTATAATTAAGTTTTTTATAACTATGCATTCCAGTTTTATTATGTTTGCGGCGATATGCGTGTTCCTGTTCACCGTGTGGTAGTAAAGTTATCGCAAATTCAGTGTCCACTTAATTCCAGTGTCCATTTAATTATAAAAATCGCTTAAATTTAAATGATGTTAGTTTAAATCGTTCTTTAATTTAATTTAATTTAAATTTATTTTATATATTTTATATTTTATTATGGTTCGTCAATTGTAAAGTAAATCTCCCTCCAACAACGGAGTTTAAAAATTAGACCCCCACGTGTTGTTTCCATTGTAAGGAAAATTTGCCCTTTAAGAACCCAAACACGTGTTTTCCCACCCCTTGACCTAGTTTAAGAGTTTAGTTTTAAATACAGTTAAACCAGTCAATGTGAAAACTAAGTTTGCTCTGTGCGAGTCTGTGTTGTCACACTGTCTGAAAAACGCATCCTGAAGATGGGCGAACGCCCGAAACCGGTCAATGACCACAAAATGAAGCAGGCTACCACGGAAAATGTATCTGAATAAATACTTTGCTTTTTACTACAAATTTAAAATTTGCTAGCTGAATAGTTTGTTAAGTAACATTGTGTAATAGCATCCGAAGAGAGGAATCTAAAGCAGGGACAGAGAGAGAGAGAAAGAGAGAGACACACACACACACACACACACACACAAATTGAGAGTCTTACTCACTACTTAGGCCAGATTAGAGTGGAAGACTCGCTGACGTATCCCAACAGGAGGACAGTCTTTCAACAGTTTATACAGCCGTTACAACGCGTCAGCAACCATATACCTTTCTCTTCACTCGTAAATCACTCGCTACCAATTTCTAGTTACATGTAAAGTCCTAGCAGTTTGTGTTACTTTCTGATTTTACAGTGTTCAGCATTATTTCCAGATTATTTATCTTTCAAACCAAATTCTCTCCTTTTCATTCATTGATTATACAAAATCACATAAATTCAGAGAAATGTTATTCCTATATAAGTCAATTCATAATATTTACTAGTTGCATTCATGAGACTAATAGATAATAAATAAATAATAATTCTGACCCTACGTAGATCTGTATATTAATCAAGCAAACCATTCATAATTATGCAAATTGTTCCATACTGTAATGCAACACGCGAAAATATCTGATAGCGCATGTTCTATTATTTGCATTCTAGTTGATTTTTTTATTTTTAAATTTTTCCTAAAATTGAATATAGTTTATCATTATTCTGTTATTATTATAAAAAAAAAATGATTTCAGTGGTTTACGTAATTTTTTCACTCTTTGTTTTTTCATTGTTAATTAGACTCAGGAAAATTAAGATCTTTATTTTCTACAGTTTTTTTTATCCATCTTCTTTCCCGATATTTTCTTCAATAGTTGCAGTTTTTGGGTCTTCCTACATGTGGATCATCTTCAAATTGATATACAACAACGTTTAAACTTAGCTGCCAATTTTTTACTTTCTTATCCTTCCTCCCAGTAAGAGGAAGTATTGTAATCGTGTCAAATTTGCGATATCGAGATATTTTTACCGGAAATATCCGTTTTGAGGTCCTCTGACTCAGAAAAAGTGGTTTTTAGAAAATGGTCTGTGCGTATATGTTTTTATGTGAACAGCAATAGCTCAAAAACGAAAAACTTGAAACTGTAGAAAAGTTCAAACATGATATTCCGTTTAGATATCACCATGGGATCTGTCTGTACGTTATCTGTCAAAATTCCTCAACCGGAAGTACCACTTTACTAGTTTTTTTTTTTTTAATTATTATTTTGCGATTTTCTCAAAAATGGCTCCAATGATTTTCTTCAAAATTTGTTATATCAACTACACATACACAGGGCTACAAATTTTATTTGAAACATTTCTCTAGGAAAATTCATTTAAGGGTACTTTTGGAGGAGAAGTGGGGTTACGGTTTCCTCTAAACTGCTATTTCAAATTATTATACAATTCTGTCATCTAAATAATGTTACTTAGAATTAAATGTGTTGTTGAAATTCCGAGTTTACTTTACCACTTAACTAAATAATTTTTTCACTTTTTTGCGATTTTCTCAAAAATAGCTCAAACGATTTTCTTGAAACTTTCTATATAAACTACACATACAAAGATCTATAACTTTTATTTAAAACATTTCTCTGGGAAAATTCATTTAATGGCACTTTTAGGGGAAGGTTGGTGTCATGTTTTTTTCTAAAGTGCTATCATTGTTGATTATACAATTCTATCATCCAAACAAACTTAATTAGATTATAAATAGATGGCCAAAATTCCGAGTTTCAAGAAAATTAGTAAACAGGAAGTACGCTTTTGCTGAATAGTTTTTTTTTTCAGTTTTCGATGAATTTCATTAAATGTGGTAAACTAATTATAAAATTTGTCAATTATAATTTTGAGAACTGGAGTAAGAGAAAGTTGTGTGAGTGTTTCACACCAGATTTTTTTTTTTTTTTACTGTTGATAACGCAGGTGGCAGATTTCTTATACAGTTTCACCAACTTTGTATGAATTTCTGTTGGCGATAAACCGACCCAAAATGAAGAATTTTTTGACGGAATGATATTCCGAGTTTATTCATTTTGTCAAAAACACACGACACGCTTACTTTATTTAAACAAGCGTATAATACAAACTATTTGTCTTGATCAAATTCATCATATTTGGTATTTACTTTAGCAACAAGTGTGCCACACAAAAAAAAAAAATCTGGTGTGAAACACTCATACAACTTTCTCTTAATCCAGTTATCAAAATTATAATTGACAAATTTTATAGTTTGTGCACCAAATTAATTCAAATAAGACGAAAACGGAAAAAAACCGTTTAGTAAAAGCGCACTTCCGGTTAATTAATTTCCTTGAAACTCTGAATTTTGGCCATCCATTTATTTCTAATTAACATTATTTAGATGATAAGAATTGTTTAATAAACTAAAATAGCATTTAGATGAAAACCTAACCCCACCCCTCCCCGATAACTGCCCTTAAATGAATTTTCCTGGAGAAATGTTTCAAATAAAAGTTATAGCTCTTTGTATGTGTAGTTGATATACTAAGTTTAAAGAAAATCGTTGGGGCAGTTTTTTTTGAGAAAATCGCAAAAAAGTAAAAAAAAAAACAACAAGTAAAGTGGTACTTCCGGTTGAGGAATTTTGACAGATGACCCACTGTCAGATGCCATGGTGATAGAGAAAGTAAAAAACAGTAAATTTCATTTGTAGCATTTTGTAACCAGAACCTTATTATCTATTTCTATTACTGTAATTAATGCAATTTAATTGACAAAAGCTTTTACTGAAAATACTCTAGTGAATAAACTTTGATAAATATATCAAATATATTTAGTTATAACAAATATATCTATAAAATAACTAAAAAAAAATCATCTATATAATTTCAATAAGAATTAAATATGTTACCAAACTTCTGAATTTGAAGAAAATAGGTTGACCCCCCCTCCCAAAACCCTATGGCGCAATAGCCCATGAAGGGCCAAGGCTTGCCAGAAGGCGATTTGGATAGGGTGGCGTGTGGTAAGCACGCTGCAAGTTCCCATGCCGTTTAGTTGCGGCCTTCGCTACCTAGGGCGCTACTAACTGTGGCTTCCCACTTTTCATCACGATGCTAAGTCAACACGACTTTGCTCTCACGGGAATCGAATCCTGAATTCTCGCACGAAATGTGAGTGCGCTAGCCACTAGACCAACGCGTAAGGACGGTTGACCAAAAGTTTCGACTTTATTGAACAGTTTTCATTAATTACTTGCGATTTTTTCCATAAACGTAAGAACGGGTTTCGTTGTACTATAGATATATTACTTTTATTTGAATCTTTTTCCGACAAAAATTTATTTTAAAGTTGTTCCGGTGAGGGAAGGAGGAAGCTGAAACATCACGTTTCCTTGAAATATGACCGTAGTATTTTGGACCAATCACTTCAACACTTATTAGTATTACCAATTTTATATAAAAATTTGTTTAAGTGGTGATAATTTGCATTAGCAATAAATTTATTATGCAAATAATTATCATTACGGTCAAGGCTGGGTCCCTAGAAATTTTGCCATCTCGTCAAATACATTTTCATAAAATAAACCATCAACTTCAATCACAATTGATTATTAAATGAAATGTAGTTTGAAGTTATTATAATTTGCATGTATAGAAATGATATTCACTTGTATATAACGGTGAACTGTTGGAGTTCCACTTAACTGCAGAATGTACACGTTATAGTTTTAGCACTATTTTCACATTAATTTAATTGTATTTTAATAATATTGTTTTTGTTTTTTTTTGGTAAAAGCATATAAAAAATTCACTTTTCTAGCTATTATATTTCCAAAATCAAAATTCAGTTCTGCATAGCATAATTTCTTACTGATTTTGTGTTTAATAGAAATCATGACAGGTCCTTCCAATAAAAAATAAAAAAAAACTTGAAAAAAAAAAATGAAACGAAAAACTTATCAATGTAACAGTCACTAACACTGAGCAGAGTCAAGTATCCCACACATACACACTTGAAAACAATTGAAAATTTTTGTAGATTACTTTATCGGCCGTCGTTACTGACTTGTTTCTCAAAGAGAAGCTTTGGATAATTTACGACATTAGTGTACTATTTTTTTTTTTTTTAATTTAAGGCGCGTCAGTATCTATGGTCATTTGTGCCCGGAGCGTTCTCAGTGGCACTGCCGGCCACTGGACAGTGTTCTCTCTCGTTACAGACAACACTGTCTATCACTGGACAGTGAGCTGTAGAGGCTCCTAGGAAGAAAAAAAATCTAAGGGACAGCTGTACTCGAACCCGGATCGCCCGCGTGGGAGTCCAGTACGCTAACCATTTAGCTATTCCCTTCCCTACTATTAATCGTTGCTTATGAAATTATTATTCTTGTTTTGTATTTATTTATTTTACTTTTTCACTTCATTTTGGCCACCCTCAAAAGTTGCCGCCCCGTGCAATAGCACCGGCCCTGATTACGGTTAAAGATATAGAACGTTTTAATATGCTATGGCAGTTTTATTAGATATACTTGTTGGTATCCGTGTACACAGGGTGGTCCCAAGGTATATAGATAATGATTTTTTATCGGAAACTAAGATAGCTAGGGAAAAAAAACCTAAAAAATACATGCCCCGTAGTTTTTTTTGTTAGTAAATCCAAATTTAATTTGCAAATTTGTTTTTGGTGCTTCCAGAACGAGATACAGGCACCAACTTCATTTTTTCAAATGGGGAGGTGTGGTTTTTATTTAAGAAATAGATTCCTCTATTTTTTTGTAAGAAAAAATTACTTGAACGGTTTTTTTTCTGTGAGCGATATTTTACAAGTTATGAATGAAAATATGACTCTTATAAGAAATTTCAAAATGATATTAGCGGTTTTTTGATTGAATAAGAAGAAACGTACTATTTTATTATAAATGTTACTCCTCATTAATTACAGATCTTGCTCGAACTGGCCTCCACCATGCATAGACATGCTCTTTCCTGCCAATTGTACCTTACGGCCAAAGAAATTAGATTCAGCTTTAAATTTTCAAATTTCTTATACGAATCATGTTTTCATTCATAACTTGTAAAATATCGCTCATTTTGTAAAAAATGATAATAGGTGTATCAGAATCAAGCCGGTGATTGCATCTGTAGATGAACTAAAACAGAGAATATTATATTAGATGCCTGTAACTCGGTTGAAACCGAATCTAATTTCTTTGGCCGTAAGGTACAATTGGCAGGAAAGAGCATGTCTATGCATCTCTAATGGTGGAGGCCAGTTCGAGCAAGATCTGTAATTAATTTATAATAAAACAATTTATAATAAAATAGTACTTTTCTTCTTATTCAATCTAAAAACCGTTATTATTATCATTTTGAAATTTCTTATAAGAATCATGTATTCATTCATAACTTGTAAGATATCACTCACAGAAAAAAAACTGTTCAAGTAAATTTTTCTTACAAAAAAACATAGAGGAATCTATTTTTAAATAAAAACCACACCCCCAATTTGAAAAAATGAAGTTGGTGATTGTATCTCGCTTCTGAAAGCATCAAAAAACAAATTTGCAATTAAATTTGGGATTTCTAACAAAAAAAAAAACTACGGGGACAAGTATTTTTTAGTTTTTTTTTTTTTTTTCTAGCTATCTTAGTTTCCGATAAAAAGTCGTTATCATATATATCTTGGGACACCCTGTATAATATAATAGACTAGGTATCTGGCTAAGATGCGGTCACTTCTATCCAATCGACCTATTTTTATTTGTATTCAAGAATATGTGTGGAATTTGTCCTTGAGAGTAACAGACATTTCCGCTAGCCACCAAAAAAAAAAGAATAGAAAAAAGTATTAACTGTAAAAAAAGATACGATCTACATTGGAGTCTTCCAATTATTATAGCTGTAATATCTGCCTCACCACATCTCATAATATATAAATTATTGGTAACAGTTTTAGTTTTGACAAGTTTTAAAGATCTGTGAAAAAAATTTTTTTGGGGGGGGGACCCCTGGAATATGAAAAAGCGAATGACCTGTGTGTATGTATGTATGTGTGTTAACAGAATATCTCTAAAATGAATAATCGCAAGAAGTTCAAACTTAGTATTTCATTTAGGTACTCTACCACCGGCGTTAAACAAAAAAAGATTTCAGGCAAAATCTATCAACCGGAATTGTCAACCGACTTTACTGAATTAGTCGTGTTGTTTTTTTTTTCGATTTTTCTTTTGATTTTTTTTTGAAACGAGTATAAAGATTTCCATTAAACTGCTCAGATATATATACTCGTATACAAAACCTATCCATTTTTATTTGTAACATTTTCTTACTGAAAAATTATTGTTTCTAAGTGGTTCTGAAGGAATCTGAAACGTTAAAATTTTAATTTAAATGTTCTTCTTCAATTTATTGTAGGCTTTCTACAATATAACCTTTTTCTATCTGCATTGGTTGATAAGTTGGCACTTGTTCGCCACACCACCTCCTTGAAGTTATAATTCTATTCTTCAAAGATGTGTGAATATTTCACACCAGATTTTATTTTTTTATTTTTTTTTTTTTTTACTTTTTTGTAATTTTCTCAAAAATAGCTCCAAACGATTTTCTTGAAAATTTGCATATCAACTACACATACAAAGAGCTACAACTTTTATTTGAAACATTTCTCTGGGAAAATTCATTTAATGGTACTTTTGGGGGAAAGATGTGTTGGTTACGGCTACCTCTAAAATACTATTTCAATTGATTAAACAATTCTATCATCTAAATAATATTAATTAGAATTAAATATATTGTTGAAATTCCGAGGTTCAAAAAAAAAAAATCGGATGACCGAAAGTGCGTGTACTTTATCACTTTACTAAATGATTTTTTTTTTTCACTTTTTCGCGATTTTCTCAAAAATGGCTCGGACGATTTAAACTTAACTTACAATATAAACTACACATACAAAGATTTTAGATTTAGATTGTTGTAGGGGATTATCGCACTGCGACCTGAAAGATTTATTGTGCCTCCCGGAGCCTTCTCCAATGCACTGCCGGCCTCCAAGCAGTGTTCTCTAGCTATAAACAATACTGGTCATCACTGTACAGTGAGTTGTAGAGGCTCCTAGGAAGAGAAAAATCTAAGGGCAGCATGCCTAGGTTCGAACCCGGGACCTCCGCGTTGCCAGTTCAGCGTGCTACCACTGTGAGCTAATCCCTTCCTTCTCCCTTGGCTTACGCCAAGTTAACTAGGGACGGAGACCCTAGTTTGTGTACTGTGTTTGTCCTTGTCAGTAAAGTGTTAAGTACGAGGCATGTCCAGTAAGTAAGTGTACTGAATTTTTGTAGGTTACAAAAATTTTTATTTGAACAAAAAAATTACCTGGTTACATTAGTACATATGTAAGCTATTTTTCGACATAGTCACCATTCCTCTCAATGCAGGTGGTAAAACGGGGTATTAATTTTTTGATGCTTCCTCGAAGTAGTTTCCCGCCAACACCTTTCGTCCACTTCTCCATCTCCCCCTTAACCTCCCGTCGGTTTTGAAAACCTTTTTCCACCCATGGCAGCTTCAGGGAGGTAAAGAGATAGTACATCTGAAGGTGCTAGGTCAGGGGAATGCGCGGGATGGTTCAGGACAGCCCATTAAACGAGGCAACATTCCTTCGGTTCCTTTGTTGTTGGCCGTGTGTGGTCTGGCATTGTCGTGCAACAGGCAGACTCCCTTTGTCAGCATGCCTCTCCTTTTGTTCTGAATCGCCCTCCGCAATTTTTTTAGGGTCTCACAGTATCTTGCAGAGTTGATGGTCTCCCCTTGAGCATATATCAATTAAAATCATGCCTTGACAGTCCCAAACACGGATTCTCTTGCTGAAATTGTGGTTTTGAACTTTTTGGCGGAGGGTTGAAGAGGTGTGACGCCACTGGTGAGGCTGCCTTTTGGTTTCAGTGTGTGTAGTGTGCAACCTCCAAGTTTCATCTCCAGTAATGACGGAGCGGAGAAATTCATCTCCATTGAGTTTGTAGCGTCTCAAAAACTCTTTGTATTTCACACTTGGCGGGAGATTGGATTGACATTTTTCACGAAACGTATTGTCGCGTCGACAGTTCTGAACATACTGACCCCGAACCGGTCTCGTTGCGGAGGGGAGGAATTAGGCTACACGACAGTGTAGCCAACATGTCGAAAACAAAATCCCTCCGGCCGTGAGAGCCTCAGTACACTTACTTACTGGACATGCCTCGTATATCGTGTACTGTTCTGACGAAGTGCATTAGATACTGAGCTGTGGTAACCCCGTGGGTTCCAGACACCTCTTGCGGGCACACACAAAGATGTACAACTTTTATTTTTAAAACATTTCTCTTGGAAAATTCACAAGGGCACTTTTAGGGGGAAGAGGTGTGGGTGATGTTTCTCTTTAAAGTGCTATCATAGTTGGATTATACAATAATTCTACCATTCAAACAAAATTAATTAGAAATAAATAGATGGCTAAATTTCTGAGTTTCAAGAAAATTTATAAACCGGAAGTGTGCTTTTACTGAACAGTTTTTTTTCAGTTTACGACGAATTTCATTAAATTTGGTACATTAACTATAAAATTTGTCAATTATAATTTTGAGAACTAGAGTAAGAGAAAAGTTGTGTGAGTGTTTCACACCAGATTTTTTTTTTTCATAACTTAAGGAAATTCAAAAACAAGTAATTTTTGTACAAACTCAACTTTAGTAAATTTGGCACAATAACAAATACTTCCGCTTACAGTAGTAAGACAAGCTAAAAAAAAAAAAAGAATTTGATAAATATGATTTTATTAAATTTTTAAATATGAATCATTAAATTAATCTTTTTAAAATTTGTTATACAGACAAGTCCTATCATATAATTTTAACAACTATTAATTGAATAATATTACATCTATTTCTAATATTTACATATTTACCGGTTTTCTTTTTTTTGTTTGTTTTTTTTTTTATTTTTTTATAGTTTTATATTATTGTAAATATTTTAATGCTATAATAACCAAAAACCGGTAACTAAATAACAGTAACCAAAATAGATGATGTGGTTCCTTCTTTTGCGTCTATATTTACGTCAAATCCTACAACTTTGTTATTTATGCTGTTTTTTTTTTTTTTTTAATTCAGGGGATTTCAAAACTCGTATTTGCAGTGGTGAAAACTTGATATGGAAAATTTGACACGATACTTCTTCACTTTACTAGGCGTAAAAAGGAAAGTAACAAAAATATTTTAAAAATTAGTCTGTATGTACGTGAATATCTATTACAACCGCCATATTTGACATGAAGTTTCTTTTTTTTTTTTTTAATGAAATCAAAATTCAGAAATGCGATTTTATTGAATGAATAATTTTTTTTTATTTTTTATTGATATTTACAACTGCAAAAATACACTGCAACAAGTAAATGTGTTAAATGGCAACTTTTTAAATAACAGGAGTGTGGATTGGAGAAGACATCTAGCGATGGCACTCCCGCTATCTTGAATTATTCTACAAGATGGTCACAAGGCCATCTTCTCTTCAGCCGCCTGCGTGGATTGTCGGGAATAGTGTTTAAAAAAAGCTGATGAATTAAAGGATTAGGATGAGGAGCAGTTGTGGATGAATGGAATTTTGAGAAAACGAGTTTTGGCTAGATGGTTAACGAAAGGAATGTTTAGATCAGTATGGATAGTGAGATTAGCAACATAGTAGGATGTATTGACAATTTTTCGAAGGATTTTTGATTGAAATGACTGGATACTGGCGGGAATTGGAATGCTTGGTTGTTCCCCATATTTCTAAGCCATATTACCCATATAGGTGGTTCTCAGTAGTAGTAGGTAGAGAAGTCTTTTATTTTGTACTGTGAGTTTGGATCGTCTGTCTAGTAGCCTTGAGAGTTGTCTGAACCGTCTATTTAGTTCAAGTCGTTTGAGTCTAATGTGGCGATTCCAAGTCAGTCTTTTGTCCAGCTGGAAACCCAGGTAACGTATGCTATTTACGGGAGAGATTAGAGTATGGTTAATGTTTACCCAGTGTAAATACGATGTATTTACTTTTTTTGTAGGTTAACTTTTATTTTCCATTTTAAGAGCCAAGATTCCAGTTGAAGAATATGTTCTTGTAGAGAGTGATAGTGTAATGACATATCAGGGTCATAGCAATGTCAAAGTGGCTCCAGCCAGCCGCTATCTTCACAAAGGATGGCAGGAAGAAAGGATAATTTATAACTAGTGGCCCAGCCGGCCGCTGTCTTCAAGACAAGGACCGCGGCCAAACAAAAACCCTTTTCAATACAAGGGTCAATACATTACATCAAAGACAAGCACCAATAAAGCTGGCCACTGACCTAAATGACATTGGTCACCGACCTGGCCAAGGTCGCACACTACGAGAGATGTCTTAGTGTGAGTTGTGAGTAATACTAATATAAACTTCGCCCCACTGGAGGAGGGGATCATTATATCAGTAGCTACAGTATCATCAGTATCACCAGTATTATCATTATATCACTATAGCTTCAGTCTATCAGTATATATCATTACAGTACGAGAGCGCGTCCCTGTACAAGGTTAAACTTATAATTATTTTCATAGTTGTGCATATTAGTTTATTTATTTTGATCATTTTAAATTATTTAGTGTTTATCTACTATTTATTTCTAATTATTTCATGTTAATAGTTACCAATTCTCACATTTAAATTATTGTAAAAATATACTCTATTTTTATAAATTCATTGTTAGTAATTCAAGCAATAACTCTCTGAAATCTGTAAACTAACTTCCGCCTAATAACTCCCTCTTCAAGACATCTAACTTCATACCTCAGGAATCACGACAATTGATTCCACTACATCTGGTGGCAGCGGTGGGATCCGATACATCCAATACGATAATTGATTCCACTACAATACCCCCTAAACTTTCATGTTTTTAGGGAATGATGGGTGTGTGTGTGTGTGTGTGTGTGTTACCAGAATATCTCAAAAACTCAAAGTCACAGAAGGCTCAAAAATTCATATTCAGTTTATGTACTCGCATCAAACAGAATATTTCGGGCAAAATCCATCAACCGGAAGCGCGACTTTACTGAATAAATTCTTCACTTTTTGTTGATTATTTTCTCGAAAACGGCTCCGAGATGAAATTAAAGAAAAGAAACAAAGAAAAAAAAGAAATATTTTGGATAGCTGTGCGAGATTCGCGGCGTTAATTTCAAATTTTATATGAAGTTGGTTCGATGTTTTAAGAGCGCTCTACTGGGCCATAATATAATTATCGCCTCTCTACGTGCCAAGATTAGTAGGCTGGTACTTATCTCCCGCCACCTTCTATATTTATGCTTGGGACAATTACGTAAAATTTGAGTTTAAAGAAACTTTGTCATTTTATATATTACAATTGTATTGAAAGGAATAAGAGAAACACGTGAGGGTTTCACACCAAATTTTTAGTTAAGGCAACTCGCGGGGTGAAGTTGTTCGCGTCCGAAATTGTTCCCATGAGCCCACTGGATATCCACCTAAACGAACAATATCAGCCGCCAGCGCAGACGTAGAATGGCTGAATCATAGCGTAAAAAAACAAAATATCAAGAAAACTGTTCTTTTATTTCACCACAGTGTGCAGCAGTAACACCACAACAGCTGTGGAAATTAATGTAAAATTAATTAGTGAGAAAAGGAAAAGAGAGTTCTCTTTGATGTGCAAGCCAGAGAAAATAATTTATTATAGAAAATTAGAATTATCGATATATGGCGCTCCTTAATTATTATTTATCAACTCATTATAGATGGTTATAAACTTTTAAATATCCGTTCTTGTTTTTTCTAACTCTTAAGAGGAAGTTTTGCGATGTTTATCAAATTGACTTTGTTCCAGAGTATGGAAAAATGTGTGTGAGTGTGTCCTCGTCTCTGTGAACGTATTTACAACACAGTAAGCTCGAACTAATATTTATCCCCTTTAGATTCCATGATTGAATCGGACACGAAAGTTTCGGTCCAAAAGCGGAAGTTTCTTCCAATTTTCTTCAAATTTGAAATTCTAGCAATGCTTCTAATATATATTAACATTATATACCTTTATGTTGTATTGAAGAAGTATTTTATAGGAATGCTTAACATTACTGTTCCCCTAGAACCCCCAAAAAATCAATATGTTCCAAACAAAGTAATTGGTATTTATGTGCGTACATAGTACACAAAGTGTAAAGAATATCGTTAAAGCCGTTTTTGAGAAAATTGCGAAAAACTGAAAAAAAAAGATTTCAGTAAAGCGGCACTTTCGGTTGTTGGATTTTGTCCGAAATCTTCGTGTTTTACGTTGGTAGAACCTAAACAGAATACCAAATTTGAGCTTCCTGACGATTTTTTTTTTTTTGAGTTATTCTGTTAAAACACAAATTTACACAAAAAACCATTAGCTAAAAACATTTTTTTTATACTCAGATAACTTCTAAGCCTGTATTTCCGGTGCAAACTCAATTTAGAAAATTTGTCACGATCAATGTACTTTCTCTTACTACTAGGAGTAAGAGAAAATAAAAGCAGAGCTAATACGGGTTTCTTTCAGCTAATATTTTAATAACTATTTATTACTTTCTCTTACTCTTGGCTAAGAGGGAGTATTGTAATCGTGTCAAATTTTCGATATCGAGTTTTCACCGGAAATATCCGTTTTAAGGTCCCGTGAGTCCAAAAAATGTTTTTTTAGAAAATGATGTGTGTGTTGTGTGTGTGTGTGTGTGTGTGTGTGAGTGTGTATGTATGTATGTGATCAGAAAAGCTAGTATTTCCGGTTGAGCTGAATATTCCGATTAGGCGATTTTCTCAAAAGTGGCTCCAACGATATTCTTGAAACTATTTTACCTCAACTCCACATTCAAAGAGCTATAATTTTTATTTGAAACTTTTTTCTCCGGAATAATTTATTTAAGGGTACTTTTGGGGGAGGGGTGGGGTTTACGGTTTCTTCTAAAGTGCTATTTCAGTTTATTACACAATTCTATTATCTAAATAATATTAATTAGAATTAAATATGTTGTTTGAAATTCCGATTAAGAAAAATTCGGATGATCGGAAGTGCGTTTTTACTAGGAAGTATTTTTCAAATTTTTGCGATTTTCTCCGCAAAAAAAAAACACCGACGAATTGCATTAAATTTGATTCAACTAACTTACAAAATTTGTCAATCACAATTTTTTGAAAACTGGAGTAAGAGAAAGTTGTGTGAGTGTTTCACACCAGATTTTTTTTTTTTTTTTTTTTTATTACAAATAAAACTTGTAGAAAGTAAAAAAATCTACTATTCTTCTGAATTGTTTGGCTTTTGGCCATATTATTGTTCCCCAGTATAAAAGTTGACGGTAATAATTTCTTAAGGTTTTATTTTATTCTCCGCTCTCTCGAAGATTGTATAACTGTTTTTAAAATTATCAAAAGAAATGCAATAATTAGAAAAATATGGCTTCTTTGGAAAATATGCATTTTTTAGAAAATTTAACCATATTTGAAGTAATATTATTAATGACCCTACCTAAAGTTATTAAAATAAATAAATATAATAAAGTTTTATTTAAGTGCCTAATAAAAATAACTATGTACCTATGTTGCTAAAAGAAATAAACAACAAACTGGACTGATAACATTTAAGTATGGTGGGGAAGTGCATAAAAGTACCATTAAAACAACATAAAAATAAGTTCGTTAAAAGTATCACATAAAAAATATTATTATTTCTGAGGTGAACAGATGTAACTAATAAATACATTTATAAATGAAATGAAATATAACATTTCAACAAGAATTTAAACATCAATTGACTAGAAATTTGTTGATTTTCCTAATTTAAGGCTCAGGAATATCTTTGTGAATTCATTCGGTTTTCAAGAACTCGTAGTTCTAGAATATCATTTCCATTCCACCTTCTAAGCAATAAATAAAAATTAAATGTTAGCTGAAAATTCGCCACTCGATAGTTGAGAAATACCATAAATAGAAAATATGTTGATATTTCAATGCAATTAATTATTATCATATTTTATTGCAGAGAATTTTAGATAATATAATATATTCCAAATGAAATTATTGCAAAAAAATTATTAACAAATTGTGGAAACAAGATAATTTATTATACCATATTATTATCAAATAAATGCTATGGTTTTCAATGATCAATGAACAACAGTTAAAATTAAGTTAGATGTTGGGTAACAGTAATAAAATTGAAGTCTGTGTTGTTTTATTTGATTAAAGAACTAGAAAACAATAACAGTTAAACTTTTTCCTTCCTAGTTGTTCTGTATTCTTCTATTCAATACGGTAAATAATAAAATAAAAACTTAAAGTAGTTTGTTTTATGTTCGTAACTTTCAAAAAACGTCCATAGGCTCTATAAAAACGGTGTTAAAAATTAAAAGAAATCAAAAATTTCCTTTCTTTTATATTGTTGAAAATTAAATTTTAAGCAGTTTCTTTTCTCTTAATAAAATAGGAGATTGCCCGCACAATTAGCAGAAAATCACCCACATACCGTAACACAGAACCAGCACAAATTTTTTCGGTTTAAGCTTGAATTTTCTGTTCTCCAAATTAACTATTTATTATCACTTTGAAAAATGTTAAATTTACATTTATCTGTAAAAAGAACAGTTTACCAACACTCATAAGTCTTTTTTAAACGATGAAGTTTCGTAAACTCAAGGTGCATCTTTTTATTGATGAACGGTTTCCTCCTTGCGGTTCGGCTGTTATTTCTGCCAATAATGTGGGCAATCCCACATTTTATTAAGGGAATAATGGACCACAAAAAAATATATATTGATATTTTAATATAAGTATAGAAAAAAAAATTTGCTTTTTATCAGGACAATAAAGCTCGAAAAACATACGAGTGACAAATTTTTAACTGCCCGAAAATTCTCCGTATCCCTCCTCAATCAACTGACATTAATCCAATAGAAAATTTATGGGCCCAATTAAAAAATAAAGTCAAAAATTATAACATTAAAAATAGAAATGAACTCAAAATCGGCTGTACAAACGGAATGAAATAAAATCTCCATTGATTACAAAAAAAAGTTAGTGGAATCCAAGTTTTCAAGAACGAATATGGTAATAACAAGTAAAGGCTTTCCCACAAAATTTTAGTTAAGGGTTAGTTAAGATTTAATTAGTTAAGGGTTAATTTATTGTTTTTCGTGTTATTTTCTTCCAAGTACGAATATGGTTGTTGCTCATATGAAAGAGAAACTTTGTTTCTGTTAATTGGCACAGATTTTCTTGTCAGACATTCGATCGGGTTTGGTATCCGGGTTTATGTGGAAACTCAAGGGCATCCTCCCCTCCACATACTACCTCATCCTTAAATCGTATCTCTCCGATCGCCATTTCCCGGTTGTCCAAGGCACTCCCTTTTCTCCTATATTTCCCACCCTCGCTGGCGTCCCACAGGGGAGCATACTTGCATTCACAGTATACACGGCTGATCTCCCATTACATCCCAACCTACCGCTTTCAGCTTCGCCGATGATACGGCTATCCTTTCCTCTAATAGTGATCCCGTCATGGCTACTCGCCATCTTCAAACCCACCTAAATATCCTCGAACCCTGGCTCCGCAAGTGGAGAATCAAGGTTAATCCAAGCATATAGTCTTCACCTTAAACCGAAAAACCCTTCCCGCCATTCAATTTAACCATAATTTTCTCCCAATTGTAACCCAAATCCGCTATCTCAGACTCCACCTAGACAGACGATTAACAAGGAACCCTCATACTCGACTTAAACGAAATGAACTAAATTACCGATATAGAATGCTAAAAAAACTACTAGACAAACGCTCAAAACTTACACTTCACAACAAAAGACAACTGTACAATTCTCTACTAGCTCCTATTTGGACATACGGACTCGAATTATACGGGACTGCCAAAAACATAAACCTGTACCGCATTCAATCCCTACAGTCTAAAATCCTACGCACCATCGTCAATGCTCCCTTCTACGTCTCTAACCTCACTATCCACACTGACCTAAAAATTCCCTTCGTCTCCACTTTAGCCAAATCCCGCTACCTAAAATTCCATTCCAAATTATCTTCTCATTCCAATCCCCTAATCCAAGCCCTCTGTACTTCCACTCTCCCCACAAACCCGCCAAGACGACTAAGGCGTCGATGGCCGCGCGACCATCTAAATACATAACGACGGCTGGCTTGAGATACAGTCGTACACACTAAGGCCATATGGCGTATTACGACTGCTATCGCTGGACACAGAACTTAAAGAATTAAATTTATAAATAATTATTTTGTTAATGATTCAACCTTTTACACTAGAATAGATTTGAACGTTTACCCATCCAAATACGAATGTGTACGAATATGGATGTGAACGACTGTACATGTTCAGTGATTTAAGAAAAGAAAATTGTTTCGAGCTGTTTTCAAGAAAATTTGGAAAAGCTCATAAACTTATAGTAAAATACAGTAAAAATTCTAGGTTAAACGATTTTATTAAAATCTGGAATTTCTAGCAATAAGTGGCACTTTAAAACAAAACTTAAGGTTATAGTTTAAAGAGAAATTTTGGAGCTGTTTTCGAAAAATCTGTGGAAAATTAAAAAAAAAAAACTTTCAATAAATATAGCATTTCCGGTTGGTGGATTTTGACAGGAAACTTATTGCGATTTGCAGTGGTGATATCTAAATAACGTAACAAGTTTGCGCCAATGATTTTTCTTTATTGAAATGTGTTTGTTTTCACAGGCACAAACATATATATAATTATTATTACTTACTATACACACACACACACACAACAAAATATTTATTTCCGGTGAAAACTCAGTTTCGTAAATTTGACACGATTGCAATACTTCCTCTTCTTACCAACCATAAGGGAAGAGTAAAAGTCAAATATAGCTTGTCTACTGGGGATGGAATCGATGATATAAAGACAGAAAGCGAAGGTATAATATTAAATCTGAAAGTAGACTTTATAACACAGACCTATAAATCCATTTTTTTTTCCGGTTTATTGTCTGTAGATAGAGAAGTGAAATGTGATTGGTGCGGATGTGTTTGTTGTATGCTGGTAAGCTGTGTAGCACGAGCGGTTTTGTAAAAAGGCTTGTAAGTATATGATTCAGAGAGTGAAGTATTAGAAATAAGAAAGTAGTCACCACTGCTAACAATAAATATATTCTATTAAAATAATAACTACAAGTTATTTGCAAGATATTATAAACTTATTAATATATTGTGATACTGCCACTGATTTTTAGAGAACGATTCTTGAAACTAATGTTCTGGCTTGAAAGCAGAATGCAGACTTATAGTTTGAAGGCAGAAGGAAGTCTGTTCTTGTTTGAAGGCAGAGTGCAGATTCTTCTTGTTAGAAGCCAGAGTGCGGACTGTACGAAGGAATGCTCTCTCCAACAAAACAGTTGGCCAAGAAGCATTGTCTTAATTTAACGTATTTTTGTGCCTTTGTTTCCCTAATAGCAATGAATCCAAATTACAGTACCTGACTCTAAATACATTCTTTTTGAAGGTAAATTCACTATTTAATATATTAACAAAATTAAATTTCAAACTATAAAATATTCTAAACTATTTTTCGAAACTATTATTTTCTTTTATTTCTTTCTTCTACTACTGAAGACTGCCGGCCTCCGAGCAGTCTTCTCTAGCTAAAGACAACACTGATAGTGAGATGTAGAGAGGCTTCTATCTAAGGGCAGCATGTTAGATTCGAACCCCGGGGACCTCCGCGTTGTTAGTCCAGTGAGCTAATCCCTTTCTTTATAAAATCTATTTAGACATAAAAGATATTTTTATTGAACCACATTTCCAAGCTAGTGGCAGTGGCAGTCTCAGCTATCTTACATAACTACAATATCTCATCCTCTCTAATCTTGTTGAACACTTTCTTGACAAGAACAACCTTGGACGTGGGCCCAGTTTGGCTAGATTTGGCGTTCCCTATCTTTTTTCTTGTATCCACCATTTTTGTGAGAAGCTGTTTTACAATCTTTTTTTACCTTATGTATTTAGTTATGTTTTATTTTTTTGGGCTAGGTCTTAGTTCTAGTATTAGACAAACAATTTTTTTTTGGAAAAGAAAACTAATTAGAGTGAAGCATGTACTTAAAAATACTTACAAGTTCATCAAGTTCATATCAATTATATCCCTAGATAAATTAGTGCAAACATGATTTAATTTGTGAACATTTAAAGTTTATGTACATAGTATGTACACCACAAATTTTTTTAACTGTTTGAACTAATACACCTTTTTTATTAAAAACAAAAAATCTACCTGCTAAGATAATTTTCCACCACAAGTTCATTCACCATTGTAATTTTTGTTTCTAATTGTGTAAGTAATTATATTAAAGTGTTACAAACTTTGCCACTTAAAAACAGAGAAAAACTCGCCAATTTTTTATTCCATTTAATTGCTAAATATAGTATAATTAAAATAATTATATACTCCTTACGGTATTTAATAGCATTATTTAATTAAAATATTCAATTTAATCCATGGATTATATTTATATAAACATCGCCTAGTAAATAATGATTATAAAAATTACAAAAATTATCAATTTTTTTTATCCTAAATAAAGCACATAAAAAACCAGAGTAGACTCAAAATGAAATAAGCTTATTTATTATACTCTGGAGATGAGGTGTGAGTCAACATGATTGAACACATTAATTAATCGATTTAATTTATGAAGTATATATTAATCAGGAGATCAGTCAGATCAGGCTTTTTAACTCTCGTATGTTATACACTGTTTTTTATATGCTAATTAAAATTAAATCATCTTAGGAGAAGAATAATTTGTTGGTAATCAAGCGTAGAGAGCCATTGTATTTTTTTAGCTTAAGACTTCTTAATTCGTTCCTTAGCTTCATCCAGAAAACTGGCCTTTTGGCGAATTCAAATTTTTGAATTTAATTCAATTAGTTTATTAATTTATCGGAAAAAAGTTGGAAAATGCATTCTGTTTTAAAAGTAGAAATATGAAATGAACTAGCCACTTTTTCAGGGATATTGGCATTCCTGTGGCAATCCCAACATAATAAGGCGAACAAAACTTTGACTGATACTATAGGGTTCGCAAAGTACAGGATGTGTGCAATTATTGGATTTAGCGATACATATGGCAAACTATCACTCAACACACTCTCACACACATACAAGTTCACATTAGTACACAGTGTACAAAAAACTAACCCAATTTACAAGCAATTTACATAGTTACAATTGACTAATTCTTTTCAATCGTAATTCTTACTAGATGCTTAATTGCCTTCAACTTAAATGAATGTGAGTATCTAAACTTTATGAAAACGACTTCTTTAAGGAAAGCACAACCTCCCCTCCCCCAACACAGAAAATCCCCTTGAATGAATTTCCTCGGAAAAAAAGCTTGAAACAAAAGTGATAGATCTCTGTACGTACAGTTAGTATACCATAATCTAATGAAACCCGTTGATGTCTTTATTGAGAAAATCGCCATCCAAGAGCCATCTTAAATGAATTCTCCCCCAAAAAAATGTTTCAAATAAAACATGTAGCACTTTAAAAACTGAAAATCTATTTTGTGTAAAGTATTACTTCCGATTGACTAATTCTGTTCAAGACCTCAGTATCAGGTCTCATGCTAGCACTTAAACTAAATATCAAATCCGAACTTTCTTCAATTTTCCATTTTCGAATTATACTGATCACACACGCACACAAAGACAGACAGACACCACACAAGCAACGATTTCGAAAAACTACTTTTCTGGGCTCAGGAGTCCTGTATTTCCGGTGGAAATACGATTCGAGAAAGTAAAAATCAGTAAATTCATTAACATTTATGGTAAACAGAATTTTTTGCCAATTCTTCGTTTTCCTTGTGATATTTAAAAGGAAAATTAAGTTTGAACGTTTGCGATTTTTCTACGTATTTTAATGTTATTTTCATCCACAAACACTTAACAGACATGCCCATACAAAGATCAATCAGCAAAATCACCTATTAACTGATAGCAATTCTTCAACTCTTGTAGCGGTAAGAGAGATTGAAAGCAAACATTAACATTTTCTTAACACATATTTAAAATTAATTTCAACCAGAAAAAGCGGTTCAGGTAAACTTGAAAGATCTTTAAGTTCTTTAGAAGATTTAAAAATATAAAGGAGGTTTTGGCGTCCTCCATTAGTGAAGAGAATAATAATAATAACATATCTCCTGGTATAAGAGATTATTTCTCCTGGTATTAATATTAGATTAGATTAGAAACGGGGAGGGCGGGCTTCATTCCACTGCGACCCTATTGTGGATCCCCTGAAATTATAGCCCATCCCTCAGCTTCGCCCTCTTAATCAGGCCTAGCAAAGCTGTGAGTGGCTCCCGTCATAAAGCTCATGGGTTCGGGATTGCTTGTCCCCAGTTGAAGCAACTTTGTCCTCACCAGGCCGGCATACTCACAAAAGATGTGTACCGGGGTTTCGTTCTCGGTCTTGCAGTATCGGGATAGCGCGTTATCTGCAAGTAGTAATTGGTGCATGTGACTATTCAGCCTACAATGCCCTGTTAGTAGACCCACTATTAACCTTAAAGGTATTAATACTAAAAAATTGTTTTAATATTAAACTCAGGAGAAATAGCCACAAATTTTTTCTTATATATAAAAAGGAAT
>JAAEAF010009857.1:0-44337 GCA_011037195.1 Triatoma infestans
TCACAGGTTAAACTAGATTAATTACTACTAGAATTCTAACTGAAAATTTTTACCCTGAAGAAGGCAATAAGTTTGCTGAAACGTCGGTAGAAATTTAAAAAGAGTTCTTTTGTATGACCGAACATCAAAATCCAATTTACAACATTTTAAATTAATATTATCAATTATTTTATTAAATGTGTTGTTGAAATTCCGAGTAAAAAACAAATCAGATCACTGGGAAGTGCGGTTTAACTGAAATGTATTTTTCAATATTCTGGTCTTTTGGGGCAGGGATGGGGTTATGCTTTTTCTTAAGTACTATAGTTGATTGTACAATTCTACCAACCAAACAGAATTAATTAGAAATCAATAGATGGCCAAAATTCTGAGTTTCAAGAAAATTAGTAAACCGGAGGTGCGCTTTTACTGATCAGTTTTTGCAGGTTTCGACGGATTTTGACGAACTCCGCCGAATTTTATTAAATTTTGTACACTAACTATAAAGTTTGTCAAAATTACAATTTTGAAAACTGGAGTAAGAGAAAATTGTGTGAGTATTTCACACCAGATTTTTTTTTTTTTCATTGCTTTAAATAACATAATGATCATCTTTATTTAAAACTGTCAGTTTTGTTCAAACATCAGTTCATGAAAGCTGGAAGATGTCTGATTTAATCTGATGGATTTTTTTTTTTTAAATATATATTAACATAATTTATTATTTTAATGGTCACTGTCATTTACACCCCCGCTAGCCTGAAATTCTATTTAATTTAATATATTCAAATATTTGTGTGTACAGTTTAGTGTCTGTTGTTGCTAAAAGTGTTATTTAAATTTGCCGACAAGTTACAGTTTGCTTCTATGATTGATTTCCTTTAATCTCGTATTTCTCTCTTTGCCATACTTAGGGCATGCCAGAATAAAATTATTTGCATCTGCGACAGATTCTAAATCACTGGAACAAGTACCCCATTGATGTCGTCGATGCCCTATCCTCGCTAAATAATGTGGGGTATAATTGTGGTTAAATTTTAGTAGGGTCAGTTGTGACATACAATTTTCTCTCTTCCTTGAAATCATGAATGCGTTACCATAATGAATACGATTTAATTTTATAATTATTTTTTATGCCAGAAGGCAATAGTGTGCACTTGAGTGTAGGGCAACTATTTTGATATAAGAGCCTCTTTAGCCCTCGCGTCTGCCATTTTGTTCTCTTTTAGCCTTGAACGAGCCTTTATCCCAAATTAAGTGAATTGTTTTACTCACGGCTATATTATTCAGAAGTTTCGCAGTTTTTATTAGAAAAAGTGGAGTATCCTTCCCCCGAATGTTTTAATTACGTTAGAACACTTTTACTTTCAGATAAAAGTGACAATTGACTGGGCAATTGCAAGAACAACCTCATTTCTGTACCACAAAATCCTTAGACAAATATGTCCACTTCTCTGAGGGAATATGTCCCTCAGGAATGAATATATATGAATATATTATCCTCCAAGTAGTTTTCTTTTCTTCAAATGCTAAGATTTTTTTATGCTTCAAGTTCTTGAAAATTGTTACATTAAAAACTGATATTGGTACACTTTTATTTCAATATTCATATTATATGGATTTTAGTCAATAACAGAAATCACAGTTGCCAAAATTCTGAACTAAATAGACATCTCCTATAAATAGTACGAACTTCAGGCAACTTAGAATATTGTAAAACAAGAAAAGTACATTACATTAATGATTGGGAAATTGGTCATGTTGACATGTAATTTCATCATCATTATCATTACAGAGACAGGTAGTACAATTATTACAATTATTACTGATCAGATATACAGCTGGGGCTCTGTATTGCTGTTATTATACTGATGTTACAGTAACGGACCTATGTCCCGTTCGTTGTTAATGCATTCTGGTTTATATATGTGTGCATGTGTGTGTGTGCGTGTAGTGTAATGTCTGTACGTGAGTTATATCTGTTGTTATATTCTATTCTGAACATATATCTATAATGTACAGTGGCTGTAGTTCTAACTAATATCCATCTCACAGCTTCCTCTCTCTCTCTCTCTCTCTCTCTCCACTGTATGTTTCATCTCATCTCTGATATGTGTCGTTTAATACATTCAAATTAATAACTTGAATAATTCAAACTCATTAACTAAGATAATTTATCACTTTTTTTTTAATTTCTCTGTATGAAATTTTCGAACGAAAATACATATTTTGATGACTAGTGTGTATACAAAAAAAATGTTTGTAGCGAAGGTGTGTGTGTGTGTGTGTGTACAAAACATTTCAAAAATCAAAAGTCGCAGGAAGCTCAAACTTCGTATTTCGTTTAGGTAGTACCACCGCAACACCTGACACGAAGGTTCGTGCAAAATCCATTAACCGCAACTGCGTCCTTACTGTTTTTTTTCCCCAATTTTTTCGTAAGTTTCACGAAAACGACTCCAACGATTTTTTTTAGACTTCGTATACTATCTACATACAAAATTACCTATCACTTTTATTTGTAACATTTTCTTGGGACAAATTGATTTTTGGGGAATCTGGGGGAACAGTAAGCTTTCTTCTAAAATACCACTTCTGTATAATGTATGGTTCTGTCATCTCTGTATAATATTGATATATTATATAGCATTGCTAGAATTCCGATTCGAAGAGAATTCCGGTTAACCGGAAGTGCAGTCAGTTTATATCGTATTCTGATTTTACAGAATAGGTAATGAAACATAAAAAACAAACATCATTTAATTTTCAAATATGTCAACAACAAAAAAAACAACAAAAAAAAAACGAAAAAACGTATTGGAGGCATGATACAACTGTCATATGATAGATATCGTTTTATTTTTTGTTTTATTTCGTAGACTATGATAGGTTTTTCTATCATTCAGGGACAAGAATCTTCAAATTTTAGTTGTATTTAATGCTTATTTAGCTATATAATGGATGTGTTAGGTGGAGAGAATTTAGGTCTGGTTGATGATATAAGAAGAAGACTTGGTTAACGCTGGTTAACTAATATATTAATAAATAGACGCAGACAGTCTGGACTTTATAACATAGGAATGTTTAAGGTAGAATGGTATGAGAATGACACGTAGCGATTGGATGTACTGAACTGATTTCAACTGTGTGTTTATGGACTGTCCGTCGCTATATTTATACAGTTTCTTCCACTCCAGTCCGAAAGAGTGGTTGAGCTTCTTTTTGCTCTCTTTGGTTGCTGAGCTTCTCTTTGCTCTCTAGTTGCTGTTAAATCATCATAACAGCAACCAAAGAGAAGCTCAACAAAGAGAAGAGAAACAAAACCCAAAAACCACTCTCTCAGACTGGAGTGGGAGTAACTGTATAAATATAGCGACGGACAGTCCATAAAAACACACTTGAAATCAGTTCAATACATCCAATTACTACGTGTCATTTTCATACCACTCTACCTTAAAACATTTCTCTATTGTAAAGTCCAGGCAGTCGGTATCACTTAATTAATATATTAGTTAACCAGTGTTAACCAAGTCTTCTTCTTATATCATTAATCAGTCGTAAATTCTCTCCACGTAATATCTCCCTTATAGCTATATGTTCTTTACTTTAAAGGAACAATCACTGAATAATTTTATATGATTTACTACATGGCATTGGGACAGTTACAATTTTCAGCTAGGATTACAAACTTTATCCTAACTTTATTTCTGTAATATTAAGTGAAAAGGATCGTGTGAGCTATGCGACTCCATTTGTCCATTAACATTTCATCAATATAAGTGCTATCATAAAAATATTCGACGAAAATTGTACAGAAATAAATTTGCAATAATTTATGTTCACTGTCGCATTTTTATGAGATATTTCTAATAAAAGATTAAAAAAAAAAAAAAAAAAATGTATTAGAAATAATAAATTAACTGTAAGGTTTCGGTATAATATCGATAAAGTGTTCATTCTTAAAATAAAATCTATTTTTTTCAGCTTCTCAACTTCTTCTTTATATCAAAGACTTTGTGAATTAAAAATTTCGTGTGAATCACTCGCACAACTCTCTCACGATAATTATTATAGTTTTAAAGAACAGTTTTTCTTAAAACTTCGCATTTTACTAAATATTTATTGCCTCACAGTTATGGATTGGCTCGAGATGTATTATGGTGGTGTGTCCTAGCTTCTTCAGAACTCCCTACAATAATTTTGATTAATGATAGTACTTCAAATAAGTAGTTAGTAAACTAAATTAAAAAACAAAACCCGCTGGAATTAATAATGGATTTGAATAGAAGAGAGAATTTAAACTGAAAGAATTTTAAGATAAAATAAACTAGAATCAATACTGACCACTGTATAATGAGAGGACGCACCTCTCATACCTATATATCTATATAGAATAAGTGAGAGAGAGGATTTGCTAAATTGAGTTTTTCATAACCAGGGGACGCCGTGAAAAAAGGACAATGAAAGCTTATTTTCGTAAATATGTCAGGCTCTCGCAGTACTTCTTATTAAGGTGTAAGAAGAAAGTAAAAAGTAATTATTATAATTAATCACTATTAAGTACATATTTAGTTAAAAACGTTAGTTTGAAAACCAATATGCATGCACGCCACGACCGGATAAAATACCGGATGATATTTAGTTTATTAAAATATAAAAAAAATGTTGATTAGATTTTTTTGAAATGAAAACGATTAATTATGCATAAAATTCTTAATAAAAATCCTCTCTATAATATAATAATGTATTATATATCTTTAATTTATTATGATTATTTATTTTATTTATTGTTTTGAATAATCGAGGAAATACAAAGTAAAATAACGTTTTTATTTATTTATTTATTTACTTTAAAGGAAAAGATTTAATAATCAAAGAACGATTTTTTTTTTAAAAAAAAGAGGCAAATTTCACTTTATTTCTGAGAACATTTAAATTGAATAAATACGGGGGATAGATACTTTCACCTACCGACTTTTTACTTTTATTTGTGTGCAAGTAGTTTATTAAATGGATAATTAGTTTCTTAGATTAAATGATGCCTAATGGAGTTTATTACTGGACTTTCTTATTTGTAAAAAACAAAAAAACAAAAAACAAAAAAAAAATAGATTTTTTAGTTATTAGAAATAAATGGAGAATTCTCTAAAATCTTATATGTTGAAAGCACTATCATTTTCTTATGTAATATTTAATACGGTTGCCATTTTTATTCTTTATTAAATTACACTAGTGGGCGAGCAAGCTGCAAATTTCCTGAATGTTGCATATCGATACGTACAACAATCTGCAAAAAAATTTTGCTAGAAGTATTTAATTTTATAATATTTTCCATGTTTAAATTTTTGTTTTCTTCGAAATCTTGAAAGTTAAGTAATCTTCTTCATTTTTTTTTATTTATTTTTACTTTATCTTACTCCTAGTAAGAAGAGGAAGTATTGTAATCGTGTCAAATTTTCTATATCTAGTTTTCACCGGAAATATCCGTTTTGTGGTCCCCTGACTCCAAAATGTGGTTTTCAGTTAATTGTGTGTGTGTGTGTGTGTGTGTGTGTGTGTGTGTGTGTGGTGTTTGTAACAGCATGTTTCAAAACGAAAAACCGTAGAAAGTTCAAACTTGATATTACGTTTAGGTATAACCATGGATTTATATGTATATAATGTACACATCTTTACAGTGCAATCAATATGATCAGATAATTAAATTGAACAGATTTAATTTTTAAATAGGTGTCCTCGTGAAGTTATTAATTTATTGAGAACATTATATTAAAACATTTTATTACACGTAATCATCAATTTGATATCACTAGCTAAGTTTTTCTTTCTCTTACTCCTAGTAAGAGCAAGTATTGTAATCGTATCAAATTTTTCGATAGCGAGTTTTCCACCGGATATCCGTTTTGATGTCCCCCTGAGTCCAAAAAAGTGGTTTTTAGCCAAATGGTCTGTGGTGTGTGTGTGTGTGTGTGTGTGTGTGTGTGAACAGCATAACTCAAAACGAAAAACCGTTTAGGTACCACCATGGGATCTGACAGTACGTTATCTGCCAAAATTCCTTAACCGGAAGTACCACTTTACTAGTTAGTTTTTTTTACATTTTTGCGTTTTTCTCAAAAATGGCTCCGAAGATTTTCTTGAAACTTGTTATTTCAAATACACGTACAAAGTATTTCTCTGGGAAAATTCATTTAATGGCACTTCCGGGGGAGGGGTGGGGTTACAGCTTCCTCTAAAGTGGTATCATAGTTGATTATACAATTCTATCATCCAAACAGAATTAATTAGAAATAACTAGATAGCCAGAATTCCAAGCTTTAAGAAAATTAGTAAGCCGGAAGTGCCTTTTACTGAACAGTTTTTTCAGTTTTCGACGAATTTCGTTATTTGTTACACAAACTATAAACCTCTGTCAATTATAATTTTGAGAACAGGAGTAAGAGAAAGTTGTGTGAGTGTCTAACACCAGATTTTTTACTGCTGCACTAGGAACTTCCCAACTTTTCTAAATTGATTTTTTATTTGCAAAACATTATTTGCAGGAAATGTGATTTTTGAATGAGTGAGTGAGTTTTTGGATTGTTTCGAAAAGAACTGATGTTCTCTTTAAATTTGGAATGCCTGACTACTTTTATATAAACCTGTCACTTTTATTTGCAATATTTCTCTTACTCCAATTAATACAATTTCATTTAAAAAAAGCGTTAAAATGGCAATGTTTCGAAATGACGTATTTTTCGTTAGATAAAAATATTTATAGATTATTAATTATTGACTAATACCTATCAGCGGAGTGATAGTGAAATTTACATCTAATACGTTTTCATTGTTTGTTAGTTAGGTTATTCAACTCTTGTATTGTTTCCGGTTGATAATAGTAACAACAATACACTCATTTAATTTAATTAGTGAACAAATTAACAGACTACCTGGTGTTGTTGAAAAATTACATGTTTCCTTTTCTGTCTAATATTTTAGGACTTAGCAAGCACCAGGAGATAATAAACAATCTTCCCTGGAGGTTGGAAGCCTCTGATGAGAAGATCGGATCTGATTCATGGACTTTATGATATTATTTCTTTGTATTATTATTGTTAATCCGTTTTAATAAGTTCTTTACTTTCACTTGTTTTCTTCATTAACCAGTTCATCTTTATCTCAACCATATAACTTTATTTTTAATTAAATGTCTTTACTTTCCCTTACTTCTTGTAAGTGGACATATTGTAATCGTGTTAAATTATCAATATCGAGTTTTTACCGTCAAATATCCGTTTTAAGGTCCCCTGGGTCCAAAAAAAGTGGTTTTTAGCAAATGGTCTGTGTCTGTGTGTGTGTGTTGTCTGTGTGTACGTGAACAGCATAGCTCAAAAACGAAAAAACGTAGGAAGTTCAAACTTGATATTCCGTTTAGGTATCACCATGGGGTCCGACAGTAGGTCATCTGTCAAAATTCCTCAACCGGAAGCACTATTTTACAAGTTTTTTTTTTTTTACTTTTTTGCGATTTTCTCAAAAATGGCCCCCACGATTTTCTTCAAACTTGGTAAATCAATACAAATACAATGATCTACAACTTTTATTTTAAACATTTCTCTGGTAAAATTCATTTAAGGGCATTTTTGGGGAGAGGTGGGATTAGGTTTTCCTCTAAAGTGCTATTTCAGTTTATTAAACATTTCTGTCATCTAAATAATATTAATTAGAATTCAATGTGTTGTTGAAATTCTGGGTTTGAAAAAATCGGATGACCGAAAGTTGCGTTTTTACTGAAAAGTATTTTTCAGTTTTCTGGTATTTTCTCGAAAACGGCTCCGGCGATTTTCTTCAAATTTGGCCCATGTGAACTACAGATATAAAGAGCTACAACTTTTTTTTGAAAAATTTCTCCAGTTGAAGTCATTTAAGAGGGCTTTTGAGGGTGGGGTGGGATTATATTTTTCTCCAAAGTGCTATCATAGTTTATTATACTACCATCCAAACAAAATTAATTAGAAATAATGTAATGAAATAATGTTTAATTAGAAAATTAAATAGAAATAGAAATGATTAATTAATGAAATAATGAATTAGAATTAATTAGAAAGAATAAGAAAATTATTTAGAAAATGATGACCAAAATTCCGAGTTTCAAGAAAATTAGTAAACCGGAAGTACGCTTTTACTGAACATTTTTTTCCGGTTTTGACGAACTCCAACGAATTTCATCAAATTTAGTTACACAAACTATAAAAAAATTTGTCAGTTACAATTTCGAAAAATGGAGTAAGAGAAAGTTGTGTGAGTGTATCACATCAGATTTTTTTTTTACTTTCTTATTAAAACGGCTCAAAAGAGGAATATTGCAATCGTGTCAAATTGTTGAAATAGAATTTTTAGGAGAATGGTTTGTGTGTGTGTGTGTGTGTGTGATGATCAGCAAAGCGGATAATCACAGACAATATTTTGGTCAATCCAATTACGTCTTTTACCGAAAGGATATTTCAGTTTGTTTGTAAAAGTTTTTTCTTTTCCATTTTTTTTTTTTTTCAACAGGTTTCAAATAAAGAGTACCAGGTCCTAAAATGCATGGACTCAGTAGTATACCCAGTTTAATGAAATTGGGTTTAAGAGTCGTTATAAGAAAAACTTGTTATTTTAGCAACTTAATCGATACTTTATTAATATTGTGTTTAATTCTTTGTTAATTGTTTTATAATTCTTATTAATACTCTCATACGTAAGAGAGAACGTAAAAATGACTTAAAAAAGTTTGCTATAAATGTATATAAAACATACTATGCTATATATATATTGGAAGATAATTTAAAATTTTTATATATAAGAGGGGAACCACTCGATTTCATATTTCAGAAAAAATATATCAATGAATTATATTTTCAATTTTATCTGTCAAATTTCAGGGTTATTAATGTTTATTATTTCACTTTTACTTCTGGCTATTTTAGATAATTTATGTAATTATAAGATAGGGACAAGGACTGTATTTATATTGCGTTCGATTTTTTTTTTTTTTTGCTAATAAACTTTATAACTTTCAAATTTATTAATAAATAGGTAATTTGAACGAAACGTGAGATTGGTGTAGTAATTGTCAGGGTCTAATGTATAACTTAACAAACATCTAGTTCAAAACAATCACTTATTCCTGCTATATAATATATTTTCTCACATTACATTTATTTTATTATATTCCATGACAAACGCTTCTTCACATTCTTAAAATAAATAACTATTATTTAGATTTCTAACCATGCTTGAAATAGAATTTACTAGGTTTTGATCTAGTTTACATTGGTGATTAAACAAAACCCTAACCATCAAAATTAAAATAGCTATACATCTTAAGATGTATAAACATTTCAATGAATTCTCTTGTATCAATTTTCATTAAATCCTTCTGTTTTGTTAGCAAATCTTTAATTTATTCTTTGTTAAAATGCTGCACTAAATGGATGAAGTAACAATAAGATTTTCCTTAATAGATTCTTTTCCAGTTATTATCCAGTCAAATTATACAAATTGGACTTCCGGTAAAAGTAAAGTTTTATTATATTATCGGCCTAAAAATTATCGTGATCAGATCCCATGGCATTATGGATTGGTATCTCTTTTTTTTAGAAAAGAACTTTAAACAATGCCTCAAGCTATTTCACAGCTTGATCCATAAGCTAGACGATTTCTCAAACGACATTAGCATCAGTAATTAATTATTAGAATTTTTAATTTAATTAAATAAGAATGCAGAAAAACTTAATTTTTACTTTCTCGCACTGTTGGTTTTGTTTCAAATTTGAAACAGCATCTGTAGGGATTTCGACAATATAAAATATAACATGTTGGTCTTTGTTGAATAATAAAAACGTGTAGTTGATGAATGCCAACTGCCAGTGAAAGTTAATACTGATATTAAGATAAAGAGCATCCATTATCTGAAAGTAACTGTTCTAAAATTTGCTTTAAACTTCGTTTATCTACATACATACATAAATGTCTTATCACTTTTTTTTGATAGGAAAATTGAATGTTTACGGGGTTTATCGGAGAGAATAACGTTAAGCTTTTGCATCTAAGGTATCACTTCAGTATATTGCATGGTTCTAAAACTGCTAGAATTTCAAATTGGAAGGAAAAACGGTTAAGCGGAAGTGCAAACTTTATAGAATAGGTACTCTAACAGGGGGTTCCGGTTAACCGGTGTTCATTCAAATTTACACATAACAAATTAATTTTTTTTTTTTTACTTTTCTTGTAAACGGCACCGGCTATTTTCTTTAAACTTGTTAATGCTAACAACACTTTTATTTGAATTTTTTTTTTTTTCGGAAAAATTTATTTTAAATTAATAAATAAGGAAAATAAGTCTTAAAAACTTTAAATTGGATAACCAGTTTTTCTGGTTACACCAGATTCACAAACCTTATCCTAAAACTATCGTGTATAATTGTTGTGGTTGGTTCCGCAGGGCTGGAAAGCATCAGAGTGATTTTCCGTGATAGCGTGCTTCTTTTTGTGGTCATCGACCGGTTTCAGGCGTTCGCCCATCATCAGGATGTTTTTTGTCAAACAGTGTAATAACATAGACTTGCACAGAGATATTTGAAACCGGTCGATGACCACAAAAACAAGCAGGCTATCACGGAATATATCTCTGATGATATCGTATATAATCTAGGGCGACTCTCCACAACGGCCTTTAACGTACAAGCGGAAGTAATTAAAGCCATTTAAACGATTTTAAAAAAATTTTAAGTTAAAAGAAACTTTGTTATTTAAAATTGTGATATTTGAATAAGAGAAAGCCATGTTTATTTTATACCAGATTTTTTTTTGTTCCAGAAGTCAGCATTAATTATCTGCACAAGTTTATACTCATTTTGCTGGATTGAATAATTCACTAGATGAATAAATGCACAAATGATATAAAATAAAAAAAATCTGGTGTGATACACTCACAGAACTTTCTCTTAATCCTGTTCTCAAAATTATAATTGACAAATTTTATAGTTTGTGCACCGAATTTAATGAAATTCGTCGAAAACTGAAAAACTGTTCAGTAAAAGCGCACATCCGGTATACTAATTTTCTTGAAACTCGAAATTTTAGGCATCTATTTATTTCTAATTAATTTTTTTCGGATGATAGAATTGTATAGAATGATATAGAATTGTCAACTATGATAGCACTTCAGAGAAAAACATAACCCCACCCTTCCCCCTAAAAGTGCCCTTAAATGAATTTTCCCAGAGAAATACTTTAAATAAAAGTTGTAGATCATTGTATGTTTAGTTTATATAAGAAGTTTCAAGAAAATCGTCGGAGCCATTTTTGAGAATATCCCGAAAAAGTTAAAAAAAAAAAATTTATTAAAATGGTAAAGTAAACGCACTTCCGGTTATCCGTTTTCTTACAAACTCGGGGTTTCAACAACATATTTAATTCTAATTAACTTTATTTAGATGACAGAATGTCTAATAAACTGAAATAGCACTTTAGATGAAAACCTAACCCCACCCCTCCCCTAAAAGTATCCTTAAATGAATTTTCCCAGAAAAATGTTTAAAATAAAAGTTGTAGCTCTTTGTACGTGCAGTTGATATACCAAGTTTCAAGAAAATCTTCGGAGCCATTTTTGAGAAAAACGCAAAAAAATAAAAAAACTAACTAGTAAAGTGTTACTTCCGGTTAAGGAATTTTTTTTGGCAGATAACGTACTGTCAGATCCCATGGTGATACCTAAACGGTTTTTCGTTTTTGAGCTATGCTGTTCACATACAAAAGGCACACAGACCATTTGCTAAAAACCACTTTTTTGGACTCAGGGGACATCAAAACGGATATTTCCGGTGAAAACTCGATATCGATAATTTGACACGATTACAATACTTGCTCTTATTAGGAGTAAGAGAAAGTAAAAACTTAGCTAGTGATATCAAATTGATGATTACATATAATAAAATGTTTTAATATAATGTTCTTAATAATTTTATAACTTCATAAGGACATCTATTTAAAAATTAAATCTGATCATATTGATTGCACTGTAAAGATGTGTACATTATATGTAAACAGTGTGTGTGATCCCGCAGGATTTAATCATGATCAAGTCCCCTGTGTTAATTAAATATTATTGAAATGAAATTACTCCCGCCCAATATTACGCCGCTCATGTTCATTAATCCTTTCTGTTTGTTTGATTAAATTCATTCACTAATTGTCACTTCTTTTTTTTAATGCAATGTAATTAAAATTAACTAATTTCAATAATTTCTCTGTTATTCTATATTTGTCTTTATAAAGTATAATACAGCTGTAAAAAATGTGTATTTTTGTTGTATATTTTTAAGATACTTTCATTTTTCATTAATGATTAATGTGTATTATTTCTTTACAGGTATGTTGCTGTTTCTCTTGGTTCTCTCTAAAGATACGTAAGCAAAACGTTTCTACATTTTTAAAAGCTGATTATATATTTAAAATTCACTATTAGCTGAAAATAACCAGTCTTTTACGGTGTACTAATAATTCACCATTTTACTATAGTCCTAATTAAATTTGAAGTTCAAAGCTCTCTTTCCTTTCATCAGCACTTACTTTCTATTTGAAAATAAATTTCTTAATTACTTATCGATTGACAAATACTCTATTAGTAATTAGTTTCCAAAGTATAACCAGTTAAACAACTGATTATAAAGTGGAATTACCGGGGACTTTATTGTTTAAATTAATTCTGGATACGACTTTCAGTAAAAGTACAAAATGCTTTGTTAACAACGTTTTGCGATTTAAACTGCTAATAAACTAAAATACTTGTTTTTCTTAGACAAGTTAACTTAAATTTTGAAGTTTTTTACATGTCTCTGATTTTGTGGTCATCAGAGTGTTCTGCCAGTCAGCACCTTACTACTTCATACTTATCTCATAATGGCGAATAAAAATTAAACCCTACAAATCCAAATCCGTTATCTTTACACTTAAATGACAAACTCTTGTTCCCCCCCACATCTTTTTGTTCAATACTCAAATTCCACCTGCTGACCGCTTGTGCGGTACCTTGGACTACATCTAGAAAGACATTACTTAACTGGAATTTTCACACAATAGTTAAACGACTGAACTTAAAAAAAAGGGACACACTTTTGTCCAGATTACTTGACAAGCTCCCAAAAGTACCATTATGGGTACAAACGACGCTTGTAACTAGCCCTTTATGCATCGATATGGACTTAACGGACTCGAACTCAATGGAACAGCTAAACAACAATCCAACATAAATAAAATCCCAACTTTACAATTTAAAATACTCCGCCCGCTTATTGTAAACGTTCCCTTTTTTTGCCCGTAATTTAACATTTCACAAGAATCCCAAAATTCCATTTATTTTTTAAACTTTCTAAATCTCGCGACAATAAATTTTTCTAAATCATATCTTCACATCCTAATTCTCTAGCACCATCCACACTTCTTAACTGCACTTCCTTCCAATCCTCAGAGACTATTGATGCGTTGTTGGCCCCCATGACTAACTGGTCGACTATTCGATGACATTATTCAAGCTTCTCACGCCTTTTCTTTTTTCCCATTTATCTTATTTACTTGTTGTGCCTCTCTAGAGCAGTTGTAAATACTCAATAAAAGTTTGGAAAGAAATAAATTTGTCATATATGTATTTCAATATTAATAACTTTCTTAAATCAGTGATCACCATAATCACCAAAGGGGCCAATGCCTTAACTATTTTTTTTTTTAACTTCTTGATGTTATTTTGTCCAAAACTTTAGTATTATCTGATAAAAAGGAAATTATATTTAAACGGAATCTAAAGTTTGAACCCTCTGAAGTATTTCGCTTTCTAAGATAATTTGTTTTCACAAACGCAGACATATACATACAATCTATATAGTACTAGTCGATTTTTTTGCTTATTCGAAGGAAGTCAAAACATGTATGATGAAAACTTGATTTGAGAAATTCGATATTTGGCAATAGATCCTTTCATAGTAATAAGGGTAATAGGAAAAAAAAATTTTATTAAATTAAAAGAAATTAAAGAAAGATTTGAAGGATTTAAAGGAAATTAAAAGAAAGAAATTTAAAAAAAAAGTAGTAAGGGAAGTTTCACAAAAAAATGTTTCTCAACGTTAAAAGAAAAAAAATTATTTACGTGAGTGATGAGAAATAAGTAAAGTTGTGGTTTTTCAATTATAAAATTGCATATTTTTAATACTATTACTTTCTATTGGATTGCGAAACATAATAAAAATGGCTGAATCTCACGATTAGTAAAGATTCGTTGACTTTTAAAATTGGATATTGAATGGGAGTTTTAAATGAAATACGATAGTTTTGGGAGCTTGAAAATGAAAATCTAACATCAGAAGCGATTCTATATGAAAACAACATTTTGATAAAAAAAATTCAATATTTTGTAATATTCATTAATTTTAAAGCAGTTTGTTATTTTATTTGTTCACTGTTGACAAAGTCATCATATTATTGACAGAATCAAATTTCAAAAGGGTAGTAGTTAATATTGATTAAATATTAACAGTAAAGTGAGTGCGTAGGTATTATGTTACTGAAGTTCTGTGATCCTTTCGTGTATGCCACATGTTGAGTTCATGATTATCCTAATGGATTTTTCGAGCCCATATCACGGTCACAGGATCATTACTGTATTCTTTTTCTTTAATTTATCATAATTCATTGCATTACTCTTTCTTGAAACTTATTTGCTACTCAAAAAAGTTGTTGCTGGGATTTATAGAAACATAACGGCATTTGGTTCATACAGTATTGAACTTATATACTCGGGTTATGTAAGCTTTTAAACGTGCAACCAAAGAACATGCATATCTTCCTTTGAAACTAGGTTAGGAGCAAGTGATTGCCTTCTAGAGTTCTTAAACTGTTATGTAACATTGTAGAATGGGATTTATTGGTCATATTATGCAAAAAAGTAAACAAATTTTGCCATCTGTGATTTTATCCATTGAGCATGGCTTCATTTGGTTGGTTTTGATGAGTTTCGAATTCTAATCCATCTTCAGAGAATGGCTATCAATTCGTGTAGACTTCAACTTTATGTTTCTGTTATGCTCCTCTCTCGTTGATTGTATGCGGGAGTTTATAATGTGTTTAATAGTAGTATGTGTTTGCCACGTTTATAGCAAAAAGAATGTGGTATAAATTATAATTGAAAATTAAATATCGTTTAGGGAAGGGATTAGCTAAGTGGTTAGCGCGTTGGACTCCCACGCGGATGTGTCCCGGGTTCGAGTCCAGTGCTACCCTTAGATTTTTTCTTCCTAGGAGCCTCTACAGCAAATATTGTAAATAAACATTGAAAAGCATTCAAGATTAATGTAAGAGAATATGTATGGCTGTTTGCAAAAAAACGTTGATTTCAAATAGAGATAGTCTTATATTTAATATTTATATCAAACAAATAAAAGTGTATTCTATGAATTATCCTTATTTCTTCCTCATAAGCGAGTATATAATAATAAGTAACATTGAAATGTATGCAAGGTAAATATAATAAAGTATGAAAAGGTTTGTAGCGAATAGTGTTTGAGATCGTGTTAAATTGGATAAATAAAACTAAATGAAAATATGTTTTTTAAGAATCGTCATGCTTTTTATTTATCTATTTTTTCATGCTTATATATTATAAGAGGAATAATATATAAGCATTAAGTTGTAGGAAACAATTAAAGGAATAGTACGTTTAAAATAATGTAGTGATTAACTAAGTTAAATGACGTTATTACATTAAGAGTAATAAAATAAAGTAATGTTTTTGTGGACCATTAGTTTATCGATAGTTCGTGGCTGCTTTTTATGAGATGGGTAGCATAGGTGGAGTCTGTTTAATTGTTTTTGCAGGTGTTCTTTAAATTTGTTTTTGAGATGCCTTCCCGTTTGGCCTACGTACGAACAGTTACAGGGCAAGTGAGTTTGTTAAAAACGGGGATGGTTATTTCAGTATTTGTACATATTTTGTTAACAAGTTTATTGTTTACTCTAAGACGGTTTTCAAATCCTAGTTTCTAAAAAAGTTTGGCAGTTTGTAAGTCTTGTTTGCTATGTGTATATGTGAAAGTGCCGAATTTATTGGATGTGTCATTTTCTTCCTGCTTGTAGTTTAGTTTCTTTTTTCTTCCTATCAAAGTTGGCATGTTATCCATTTTTTGTGGACTATGATGTATGTGTTGTTGAGTTCTTATTTGGAGTTGGTCGGTGTAAAGGTAACAGTTTTTAGCCTGTTAGGCAGGTGTCTGAGGGTCGCTAGCTTATGTTTAGTGGGATGATGGGAACTGTTTGGTATTATGAGTGGGTTTTCTATAAATCCCATAATCCTGGAAAGTTTTAATACAAAGAAGTTGAGATTATCATAGTTTTTATGCTCGATGTGTGAATTTTGGAGTTATATGTGTCGATGTCGTGTTTAAGTATATGTATGGAGTCATCAATGAAATGTGCATAAAATATTATGTTAAACTGTGGTTTTGAGATTTAAGTATTTTCTAGGTATTGTATGAATATTTCAGTTAAAATTACATATGTTGGGTATCCCATTCCTATACCATCTTTATTACCTAAGTAGAAAAGTATCATTGATAAGGATGAAGATGTATAAGTTTGCGATATCAAAGGAAATCAGATATCTTTCATTAGGTGAATTAGGGGTTGTGTATTGTTTACAGATCATATATCATAGATGTTATATCCAGCAATGCGGTCCAACCATATATATTCAGCAAATTTTTCCATCTTCGTTAATTCGCCATGGTCTGTATATATTGTTTCTATGTGAGAGAATTTTGTTATAAAAATGTTAAACCATAATTATTCTGCTAACGGCAAAAATATATTTTTGGTTCATTTCTTTCTGTTTAGTTGACGTCATTGGTCTCCTTGTATTTCATAATAAAAACGCATAATATATTCTCTTGTTTAGTGGAATAAATATTCATAATGCGTCCTGTCATATTTTAATTCTCTATTATTATACGGGAATAATAAATAATAATATTGTTAGTTAAAAAGAAAAATTTTAAATAACTGCAAACTTTATATACGTACGAGATCTAATTAATCAGTTTAATTATAATATATAAAGTTTAATTAGAATAAATAATGAGCTGTAAATTCTAAAGAAGTAGGAAGTAGCTTATTGCATAAAAAGTTATATTTCCGTTTTATTCCTTATCTTCTTTAATCTTTAAAATGGTTTAATTGTTGTTCAAGAAGAGTAATGAAAAAACTAGTAATATTGTTTAGTTTAGTGTATTTGTTAATTTATATATGAAATTTATTCCAATAATTAAGTTTATATAAGAATGACGTTTTCTCAGACTTTTGTCTGTCAATGTTTATCATAATTTAATTTTTTTTAGAAAACTTGCAAAAACTCCAGATACTGTATGCTTGAATGTTGTTATAAGTGAGAAAGATAAAAAATTCAGTAAAATATTTAAAATAAAATCTTGAATAGCTCATAAATATTGTTGAATCATATTTAAGTGTCTTATTTTATTTAATACAATCCACACAGTAGTAAAACATAAAAGAAGCCATTCGAATCAATGATTTTAATGAAGTTTTACGTCAAGTGAACGACTGGAATTTCAGTAAGCTTGGCATTTATTAGTGCTTACTATATTTTTTATTAAATTTAGGGAACGGTGCTAGACAAGAGAGAGAGATTCAGCAGAATTCGAGATTCAAGACAGACTACGAAAAAGAGATTCAGGACTGAGTACCAAAAAAAAGAAGTTTTTTAAATGGTCTCTATGAGCGTATGTGTGCACCGAATATCTCAAAAATGAAAATTCTCAGGAAGCTCAAACTGAGGGTACTACGTCTACATCAGACACAATGGTTTCAGGCAAAATCCATCAATCTGTATCTTTTTTAATGAAAATTTACTGATTTTTTTTTTTTCAGTTTTTCGCGATTTTCTAGAAAACGGCTCCAACAATGAAGTTGTTTAAACTTCGTGTGTATCTTCTTCACACATAAATATCTGTCACTTATAAATTTGAAACATTTTCCTAGGAAAATTGATTTTTTTCAGATGTTCTGAGAAAACTGGCGTTATACTTTCCTCTAAAATACCACTTCAGTACAAAGTATGTTTTATCACCTTGTAATAATGATTTGTATTTGGGGGGGGGGTAAATTAAATATGTTAATTAATAATTAATTGTTATAATTTATATTTGAAATCTTCCTCTAAAGGGATCTCGTGAGGTCTTTGTTTATACAGAAGTTAGAGAGGATGAAAAAACAATTAAATATATAGATTCAAAAAATATATAATTAAAATAAACAGTATATGTCAAAAATTATAATAAATACGAGGTATGTGCAGTAAGTAAGTGTACTCAATTTTTGTAGGTTACAAAAATTTTTATTTGAACAAAAAAATTACCTGGTTACATTAGTTATTACATATGTAAGCTATTTTTCGACATAGTCACCATTCCTCTCAATGCAGGTGGTGAACCGGGGTATTAATTTTTTAATGCCTTCCTCAAAGTCGTTTCCCTCCAACCCCTTCGTCCACTTCTCCACCTCCCCTTCACCTCCTCGTCGGTTGAAAACCTTTTTCCACCCATGTGCAGCTTCAGGGAGGTAAAGAGATAGTAATCTGAAGGTGCTAGGTCAGGGGAATGCGCGGGATGGTTCAGGACATCCCATTTAAACGAGGCAAGCAGTACCTTCGTGGCGTTGGCCATGTGTGGTCTGGCATTGTCGTGCAGCAGGCAGACTTCCTTTGTCAGCATGCCTCTCCTTTTGTTCTGAATCGCCCTCCGCAATTTTTTTAGGGTCTCACAGTATCTTGCAGAGTTGATGGTCTCCCCTTCAGGCATATATTAAATTAAAATTATGCCTTGACAGTTCCAAAACACGAATGCCATGATTTTCTTGGCTGAAATTGTGGTTTTGAACTTTTTGGCGGAGGGTGAAGAGGTGTGACGCCACTGTTGAGACTGCCTTTTGGTTTCAGGTGTGTAGTGTGCAACCCAAGTTTCATCTCCAGTAATGATGGAGCGGAGAAATTCATCTCCATGGAGTTTGTAGCGTCTCAAAAACTCTTGCCCGGCCTCCACTCGATTCAACTTGGCGGGAGATTGGATTGACATTTTTCACGAAATGTATTGTCGCGTCGACAGTTCTCAACGTACTGACCTCGAACCGGTCTCGTTGCAGAGGGGAGGAATCAGGCTACACGATAGTGTAGCCGACATGTCGAAAACAAAATCGCTCCGGCCGTGAGAGCCTCAGAACAGTTACTTACTGGACATGCCTCGTACAATATTGAGATACAACAACATAAGTGTCTTGTCATTTAGGATTTTTTTTTTTCTCTCCTTCAATAATTTATTTGCAACTGTACAATATATACAATAAGCAAATGTGATAAAGGATTACAAGACATGATTTACATGGGAAGAAAATACCCAGTGGTATTACTTCAAGGCTGTGGAGTTAATTTAAAAGGTCACGGGGCCACTGACGTTCCAGGCGTCGAGAAGGATTATCAGGTAAGGTTTGACTAGCAAGTTGCTGAACCAAAGGATTATGATGATGGGTAAGGGAGTTATGGAATCTTTGATAGCGGGATTTAATTAGGTCGGACACATATGGAATGGATAGGTCATTATGTAAGGTTTTATTGGAGACGTAATAAGGAGCATTGGTGATTTTTCGTAGGATTTTGGATTGTAAGGATTGGATACGGTAAACGTTGGAATGCTTAGTGGACGCCCATACCTCTAGTCCGTAAGTCCATATTGGTCGTAGTAAAGTTTTGTATAGTGTGAACTTATTTTTTAAAGTAAGTTTGGATCGTTTGTCTAAGAGTCTTGAAAGGATAAGAAATCGTCTATTGGTTTCAGTCCTTTTCAGTCTGGTATGGGGGTTCCAGGTTAGTCATTTAGGATAAACTGCTTTTTATAAAACTTACATATTTTACATATTTTCTGACTTGAAGAAGGTTGGGTTTCTTGGGGCATTTCCACCACTCGCTACTGTAACTTGGCTTTTTCTCATGACAGACTTCACTCTTTTTATAGTACAAATTTTGAACTGAACCTCTTTCCCTAAAAAGGGTCCACCTTATATATTCTACCCACCCCGGAGAAAGTGCGTAGAGGGAAATTCCCTTTGTCCTAAATAAATGTAGTGATAGGGGTAGGCCAGGTATCTCTGACTCAACTAACTGTTTCTTTTGTGCCTTCCAGCCTTCAAAAACCTCAAATTAATAAATATATATATCGGAAAGTTCCTTACTTTACAATATAACAAGAATATATTTCGATACAATTTACATTTATTAATTCGCCCAAAGATGTACACATTACAACCTACATAATAATAATATACATTTTTTATAATGGGGTTGTTGAAGGAAAGAAATGGTCTGGTTTAGAATGAATTAACTAAATATGGTTAACACTGTATAATATGATAAATGACACTGATTGCCTGGACTTTACACTTGAAATGATAGAGTATGGTAGAGTGGTAAAGAGGGTAATGACACGTAGTGATTGGCTGTATAAACTCAGTATTATGAACTATTCTCGTTCTGTCAACCGTCACTGTATTTATGTGGTTTCTCCCACTCTATTACGAGAGAGTGGTCCCGTCATTTTGTCTCTCTTTCTCTGCTACGAATATTCTCTTTGGATACTATTACACATATCAAGCATTTATAGAATACCTAATTTAAAAGAAATCATTTAATCCGAAAGTGCGACTTTACAGAATAGATTTTGGAATTTTATTTGGTTTTTTTCACGAAAATGGGCACAACTATTTACTTTAAATCTGGAATGCTCCTTGTATAGTTGAAAGTAGTTTTATTTAAAACATTTTGCTGATTAAAATTGAATTGAGAGGCTTTTGGGCCTGTGTCAGTGAGATTTAAATTTAAATTGCACTGTACAGGCTTTCTTGGTGTTATCAGAGGGCGCTCCTCATAAGTCCGCTCAGATATACAGTGGAAGAAACACGAAAATGGTTAACACGAAATCATACTGCAGTCCCGACAAAATACGATGTAATTTCATACAATTTTTTTCTTTTAACACGAAACAAATATCGCTTAACACGAAGAGATTTCGCTTCACGGACAAACAAAATATACCTGTTTTCTGCAGTCACATCATCACACAGATTTTTTTGGCTTATTTTTTGTTTTTTCGTTAAACGGAACAAATAAACGATGATTGCCAATGTTGCTAGGTTTCCGCTTGTCTTTGAGTAGGTAAAGGCACCGCCATTGTCAAAACAGTTTTTCTTTTTTAAATTTAAGGCGCTTCAACATCTATGGTCATTAGCGCCTGGAGCCTTCTCAGTGCACTGCCGGCCTCCGGACAATGTTCTCTCGCTACAGACAACACTGTCCATCACCGGACAGTGAGCTGTAGAGGCTCCTAGGAAGGAAAAATCTAAGGGTAGCACTGGACTCGAACCCGGGACCTCCGCGAGGCAGTCCAACGCGCTAACCACTTATCTAATCCCTTCCCAAAACATTTTAGTTGCATTCATCAGAACAGTAAACACCCTTAAACTACATACACTCTACACTTTACAGACAAGGATAAACACAGTACACAAACTCCCTAGTCTCCGTCCCTAGTTAATTGGCCAAAGTCAAGGGAGAAGGAAGGGATTAGCTCAGTGGTAGCACGCTGGACTAGCAACGCGGAGGTTCCCGGTTCGAATCCGGCATGTTGCCCTTAGATTTTTTCTTCGTAGGAACATCTACAACTCACTGTCCGGTGGTGGGCAGTGTTGTCTTGTCTGTAGCTAGAGAATGCTGCTTGGAGGGGTCGGGGCACAATAGATCTTTCAGGTCGCAGTGCAATAATCCCCTACAGCAATCTAAATATAGTTTTGAATTCGGTGAATTTTGTGTTTTTTGTAATTTTAATACATAAACTTATTTTTGTACGTGTACAGTGGCAGAGAAATCGGGATGAAAACAAACCGCCATTTTGTCGTTTAACAAGAAATTATTTTAACACGAAAAAATATTTCGGACCCCTCAGTTTCGTGTAAAACGTTTTTCACTGTATTATATATATATAAACACTTCCCACCCTATTTTAAACTAAACATGTAAACGTGGCAGTTTTAAAGAAACTTTGTCATGAAATTGTGGTAAGTGAATGCAGTGTGAGTGTTTCACACCAAATTTTTTTTTGTTTGAAATAGATATTTCTAATTGAGTTCTCTAATCACTGATCTTCGACTTTCTATCCTTGATGGATTTATATAAGGGTTAATAAAAAGTGAAGTTTCGAATGAACTGTGTTCTGATATCAGTTCTAATCAGTACGCACATATTTATTTCCAAATAAATTTAATTAGTAAATTGAATCATACATATGCTGACTTAAAAGTAAGGATGTTAAATTTCTTTCTTTTATTACTGATCTAGATAATTGTACCAGATTTACAATAGTTACATACATACAAACACATGAACTGAACATTATAAGTCTCACTATTGTGTTTAATCCACCTTTCACCTAGGTAAACCATCTATATATGTAGCTATATGTTATACAGCTATATGTATGCAAACAGTTTGAAATATATTTAGTTCACAATTGAATACTAAATAACATTACTCTTAAGTAAACACTTACATACAGACGATTGTATTTACCAGCTACTTCCATTGTGTTTACATTATAGCTGCTATCTATTACCTGTACATTCAATCACTTCTCCACTGTTCTTAACCACCCACATTAGCCCCTCTATTTACCTTTCTTTTCTGTAAACTATACTGTATAAGTTGTTTCCTCCTTTTAATCAAAATTGGAAAGAAGTTTTCTATTCTCTTATATTATATGTTGGGAATATTTACCTATAATTATACTAATTTCTAAATATTTTTGAAAACTTGATAGGATATATTGTCTTATTTAAGAACAATCTTGATAATAATGTGAACGTAATTATATTTCAGCTTTTATGTTTCACAATATTCAGGTATAAAGAAGATAGAATCAATTTAGGGAACTGTTTAGTATAATTTTTTTTTTTTTTTTTTACTTTCTCTTACTCCTGCTAGGAGGGGAGTCAAATTTTCGAAATTAAGATATTATTAATATTAATAAAAATTCAATATAATTATGAGATTTTTAATTGACAGGTTTAATCTGTTAATACCTAAAACTCCCGTCCAAATTTATCGCTGTCAATGCTTCTTATTACGACTAAAATAACCGTCTGGAGGAGTTTCCTTGAACAATACCATGAATTTAATTTTTTTTTTATCTTCTCTTAAAATAACAGGAAGTCTTGCTAACTTTCACTTTTTCTAATGTGTTTTCACTGGAAATTCATTCAAGGTCAATGAAACTTGTATTAAAAATTCCAAATTTAAAGAAAATTACCAATTAGAATTCTGCATTATAGTAAGAAAATTAATACGAATATTTGAAACTAAAATTTGTGTGTGTAATTTCTTGAACTTGTACATATCCGTTGCATTGCACTTTGGATATGGAAATGGAACAGATAAGAAACCGAAATCTATCCGAGGGATAACCCAGAAAATTAACGACGACATGCACTTTGATTTATTATTGAAATAATATATTGAACAAATCATCAACTGGAACAATTATTTTAGTTTGACCATCTGTTAACTTCCACTTTGCCACTACAATTTTCTCTTATCGATAACGATGACATCGCAGTTCGTTAGGAGGTATATTGGAATTTGCAAGTACTATCGTGTTCTAGGCCCAGCTTCTTCTCTGGTTCTTCCTGAGTTCAGAAGAAATACGTCTCAGATGCAAAGCCTGTTTTTACTCTTTTCTGGTTAAAACCTCCCAGGCAGATCTTAGCTTGTGAGGGTATTCTGTGAGGATTTTCCCGATCTGTGCTCTCTTCACTTCCTCTTCGTTATTAAGCTTATTCCGAAGAGACTGGTCGCTTATTTCACAGAACGGTTCAGTTCGCAAAAACGGAAATACAGCGCCTTTCCTTTCGAGGGTGTCGACAATCTCATTTACTTCACCCCAACATGCTGTGGCACCCAAAATGCGGTAACTCTATTGTTCCTGACCAGATCATTGAGTTTGCCGAGGCATTCCCATATCATTTTTGTACTGATGACATATGAGCTCAGGGCTTTAATGCTGGCCTGAATATCGGATAAGGCTGCAATCTCCTATTCCGTTATTTCTTGATGAGGTTAAACTGGGCATTGCGTGATTTTTCCGCCTAAAAGATGCATAGGATCCAAGTACGAGGCATGTCCAGTAAGTAAGTGTACTGAATTTTTGCAGGTTACAAAAATTTTTATTTGAACAAAAAAATTACCTGGTTACATTAGTACATATGTAAGCTATTTTTCGACATAGTCACCATTCCTCTCAATGCAGGTGGTGAACCGGGGTATTAATTTTTTGATGCCTTCCTCGAAGTAGTTTCCCGCCAACCCCTTCGTCCACTTCTCCACCTCCCCATTCACCTCCTCGTCGGTTAAAAACCTTTTTCCACCCATGTGCAGCTTCAGGGAGGTAAAGAGATAGTAATCTGAAGGTGCTAGGTCAGCATGCCTCTCCTTTTGTTCTGAATCGCCCTTCGCAATTTTTTTAGGGTCTCACTGTATCTTGCAGAGTTAATTGTCTCCCCTTGAGACATATATTCAATTAAAATTATGGCTTGACAGATCCAAAACACGGATGCCATGATTTTCTTGGCTGAAATTGTGGTTTTGAACTTTTTGGCGGAGGGTGAAGAGGTGTGACGCCACTGTTGAGACTGTCTTCTGGTTTCAGGTGTGTTGTATGCAACCCAAGTTTCATCTCCAGTAATGATGGAGCGGAGAAATTCATCTCCATGGAGTTTGTAGCGTCTCAAAAACTCTTGCCCGGCCTCCACTCGATTCAACTTGTGTTGGTCTGTCAGCTGTTTTGGGACCCACCTCGCGGACAGTTTCCGATATCCGAGGGTTTCTGTGATGGTTTCGTGTAGCAGAGATCTGGAGATTTGCGGAAACATCGCAGAAAGTTCATCCACAGTCAATCTGCGATCGTCACGGAGCGCATTTTCGATTTTTTCCACAATTTCGTCAGTCACAATTGAAGGTCTTCCGCTCCTCTGATCATCATGCATAGACGTACGACCGTTTTTAAACTCGCGACACCACTTGAACACACTCGTACGATTCATAGCTTTATCACCATATGCAGTTTTTACCTCATTATAAACCTCAACCGAGTTTTTCCCTTCCAAACGAGATAACGGATGATGCCGCGTATTTCACACTTGGCGGGAGATTGGATTGACATTTTTCACGAAACGTATTGTCGCGTCGACAGTTCTCAACGTACTGACCTCGAACCGGTCTCGTTGCGGAGGAGAGGAATCAGGCTTCACGATAGTGTAGCCAACATGTCGAAAACAAAATCCCTCCGGCCGTGAGAGCCTCAGTACACTTACTTACTGGACATGCCTCGTATTAGGTCTTTGGCCCAAACATTTAGGCCCCAGTCCCCTCAAGAGACCTATCCGTGTAAGATACAATGGCATGCACTTCAGTGCCAGACTTCACTGCTCCACTCAGCTCCGAAGAAAGATTCTTAACAAAGCTGTACTTCTTATAGTCATTCTGTTCCGAAGGAGAGAGCCGGCAGATGGGGTTAATCAATTCCTGTGCCAATGCACCCTTCCCTTCCAGCACCCACCTTGGGTAACAACATATGAAATCTGAAACACTTCTGTGTTGCGTATGTGATAGTGACCATTACAGTTACATTCTTTTTAGGCTGAAAATTCCAAGATTAAGGAAAATCGGTTGAATGGATATGAGACTTCACAGAATGGGTTTTCTATTTTTCTGCGGTTTTCTTTACGACACCCTAAAAGGGTTTCTTTATAATTGGCATATTAACAGCTGTATATACCTACCACATTTATTTGAACTTTTTATCTAGAACATTGATCTTAGAATGGCTGGAGGGCACGTCTTACTCAAAATTGGCATGTTATTGTAGTGTATGTTCTCACACCAATATAATATTGAAGTCAATTTAGTCAAATTTCGTTTGGAAGAAAATGAATAAGATAAAGTCCATTAAATTTGGTTGATTATTTCCTCACGTATTTTCCATTGTAGTAAACTTTCATACCACCTTCTACAAACTAATAATTCTTTATCTTTCCTATGGGGCTGCCCACATTTTTCTAATTTTTTCTGATTTGTTTACTTAAGATTTCAAACAAACAAAAAAAGGAAAGAAATTTAGATTTGAAAAGTCAAACTTCAAAGAGAAGAAACAAAACAAAATCTGTAACAAAATGTAATTAATTTAGACAAAGATTAGTGGGTTGAAATATGTATTGATTATTTAAAGGGAATCAATTTGATGGTGGTAGGTAGGTCGTGCTAGTAGGTCGTGTGTTGCGTAGGTATTATTGGTATGCATATTTATGATTTGAGCATGTTGGATAGAAGGGAATGTATTGGTGGGGGGCATATTTATGCAGCTTTTCACTTCTTTCTTTTTTTTTTTTTTAATCTTCTACTAGGTTTTCTATGAATTTCAATTTTCCGCTCACATGTGTTATAGAAATTAAAGCAAGACACTGTATTTTTTGTTTTTGTTTGTAATTTCAACTCACTTTTATACACATGTGTGGTATATTGTAACAACCACATTTTTTTTTTTTGGCACACCACTTTTAAATTATCAGCTCATTAAAAGTGTATACCTACATATGTTTCAATTTTATAAATAATATATACTGTTGGTTTCGCAGAGCTGGAACCATTATAATAGTCTCCTGCTTCATTTTGTGATCATCGACCTGTTTCGAGCGTTCACCACCAATCTTGATAAATATCACGTTTTGATTTACGGTATGATAACATAGACTTGCACAGAGCAAAATTAGTTTACATACATTAGGTTATACAATTGCATTTATATCCCCCCTTACACTTAATTAAGTTTAATTAAGTTTTAATCTCTATTCATATTTTCATGAAAATCATACTAATAATATAAATGTTAAGTTATTTTTATAATTGAGTTAATGTTATAAATTTATATTATATTTTAAAATTAATTGTATTTTATTGAAACTGTAACAATAATAGTTCCCGGCGCAGATAACCACCGCAGTTGATGCGCAAAAAAAAAAAATTATTTCCAAATATCAAAAATTGAAAATAACTTGTTTTCAAAATGAAATAAATCATAAAGACAAATTTGTTGGTTATATAAGAAGGGGTGGGGTGGGGGAAGTAAATGAACAAAATCACTTGAAGGGATATACAGTTGAGAAAATAAAATACAGTACGGAATAAAATTAAATAAATATAAATTAATGTTAATATATTATCTAGATAAGATAAAAATAAAAATGTTGAAATTAAAAAAATATACAAACTATAAAAAAATATGAACTTGTAAAATTGAAAATAAATATGAAATGACTACTGTTGGACAAAAAAAAATGAAACTAAGATCTAATAATGATAAAAAAAATAAAATAAAGAATAAACTAGTATATTGATATATTAATACATTATTGATAAATAGCTGCGCATTAAGTTATGAATTATTAAAATTTTGTCTAAATAATAACGCAGTCTTCACGCGTTGTTCTAGTGGCTAGCGCACTTGCCTTTCGTGCGAGAATTCAGGGTTCGATTCCCGTGAGGGCAAAGTCGGTGTTGACATAGCACGTGATGAAAAGTGGGAAGCTACAGTTAGTAGCGCCCCTGGGTAGCGAAGGCCGGAACTAAACGGAGTGCTTACCACACGCCTGTCTATTCAAATCGCCGTCTGGCAAGCCTTTTGCCCTTCATGGGCCGTTTCGCCATAGGTTTTTTTTTCATTTTTCTTTTTAAATAATAACGCAGACTTGTAGAAATTGCTGAGCCAACCATTCTTTCCCGTTCAGAGGGTCAACCATTTGCTTATTTAAGGATTCCATTTACACTTAACACAGAAACTTTTCTGAACGATTTCTGTCTTTAGTGATTGTACGCTAGACTGGACACAAAGTATCGTCGAAGTCTTGTTAGTAGTGTACCAGCGAACAGATACCTAATTCTTCCGAAAAAACCGTAACTATTCAATTTTAATGTTCCGCTCGCGTTACCTTCTTGACATATCTTTGATGTCACCAGTGTCAATTTAACCTTCAAGAGTTATTATAACTATGTCATTGGAATGTAAAACCGTTTCCCAGATAAAATAAAAAAATCTGGTGTTATGTTTATCATTATCAGAATACTGTTATTCTAATGAATTTTTAACAGATCAACATATAACTTTTGCGACAAGAAATAACTAAATTTTTAAAACTAGAAAGAAATGTTTAATCTATGGAAAACAAAATCAGTGTGAAAACCTCACATAACTTACTCCTACATCTCACCTTTCTCACAGTTAATTGTTGAAAAACTTCCTAGTGAAAAATGAAAGTTGTTTAGGTTCCGTGCCTTTGGGCACCCATTATTAATAGTAATAATAATAACTTTTATTCAAAGAAAGCCGTTGGAGCTTTTGTTTTTTTTTTTAGGAAATCGTGCTACTTCCGGTAAGGATTTTTTGTATCAGATCGCTGCAGTGATTTAAATAAATAGATTATTTCCACATAATGTTGTAAAAACTTTCACTTACTTCCTGTAAGAAGAAATATCACGATAGTGTGCTGTTTTCGAAATTGTTTTCACGTTTTGAGGTCACATGTCTTCAAAAGTGTGACTTCAAAAAATATTTCATACATAAAAAAACTTCAAAAGTGTTTTCACAAAAAAAATAATCGATGTATGTGTGTTTTTTCGGTAAACCAAAGCTGGAAAATGATAAAAAGTTTACAGAGCTTTCTACCTTAGTTTTACCTAAATTTCATGGTCTCTAGGGAGACCGTCGGTTAGCATAAAAATCTGTTAACCGCACAATTACTGGATAGATTACACAATTTAGTGGTTTAGTAATTTAGTAACTTAGTATTTCGTTTAGATACAACCACTGAATCTGGCAAGAAGGTTTCGGGCTAAATCCATCAACCGGAACTGTGGCATTACTTAATTTCTTTTTTTTTAAATTTAAGGCGCGTTAACATCTATGGTCATTGGCGCCCGGAGCCTTCTTAGTGCATTGTCGGCCTCCGGACTGTGTTCTCTCGTTACAAACAACATGTCCATACCGGACAGTGAGCTGTAGAAGCTCCTAGGAAGAAAAAATCTAAGAGTAGCACAGCTGGACTCGAACCGGGGTTCCTCCGCGTGGGAGTCCTGTACGCTAACCACTTAGCTATTCCCTTCCCTGACATTACTTAATGATTTTTTTCTTCTAGTTTTTCGCATTTTTATCGAATACGGCTCTTTACTATTTTCTTTAAATAGCCTGTCTGAAAGAATGCCTTCCCTTACAAAACAGTTGGCCAGTGGCATTGTATTAATTTAACGGATTCTTGTGCCTTTGTCTCTTTATAGCAATGACCTTAAATTATAGTACCAGGCTCTTTTCACTGCACTAAGATACATTTAAAAAATATTAACAAAATTCTATTTTATAAACTGTAAAATATTCTAAACTATTTTTCAAAACTATTATTTGCTTTCATTTTTTTTTCTTCCACTACACTGTCTACAACACATATATCTAGCACGTTAATTTGAAACCTTCTCCAGGAAAAAACCGATTTTTTTGTGGGATTTTTCGTACATTGTTATACGAAATCGTTTTTGAACCTTTTTCTAAAAATAATCACGAAATACTTGAAAAACAAAAAAAAAGTGAAGTCACGCTTCTGGTTGATGGAATTTGCCCGAAATCTTCCAACCTGTTCCTCCTAAATGGAATCCCAAGTTTGAGTTCTCTGAGACTTTTCGTTTTTAAGATATTTTGTTCACACGTACTAATGGACAAACCAATATTCGCTAAAAACATTTTTTTTTTCTTGCAGAGGAACCTCAAAACGTATACTTCCGGTGAAAACTAAAAGTTCGAAAATTTGACATAATCACAATACTCATTCATTCTAGGAGTAGAGAAAGTAGTAATACAAAAAAAAAATATTTAAATAATTATGCAAAATAATCATTCATCATGCAGGGAAGGGATTAGCTCAGTGGTAGCGCGCTGGACTAGCAACGCGGAGTTCACGGGTTCGAATCCAGCTGTGCTACCCTTAGATTTTCTCTTCCTAGGAGTCCCTACAGCTCATTGTCCGGTGATGGGCAGTGTTGTCTGTAACGGGAGAACACTGGCCGGAGGCCGGCAGTGCACCGAGAAGGCTTCGGGCGCAAATGACCACAGATGTTTGAGACGCCTTAAATTTAAAATAAATAAATAAATAAATCATAAATATTTCAAAAAAAACTTTGTATGATCTAATTGTCACTGCAATTCAAGATTTGGCACTCCAGATTTTTAATGCAGGATTTTACAAGTATTGCCTTCTTTTTTTTTTAAAGTTGATCATATTATCTTTCTCTCGATGTATTTTTGTTTGATTAATTATAGATATATTTCGGTTAATATTCATATGAGTTACGATCTCCCACTATTTTTTAGATGCGGAATAAAAATAAATTTTATACATATATATATCAATATACCGTTGTAAACTTTCTATTTGTTCTCCTTTTTCAAAATAATCTTTTTAAAGTTACAATTCCATCATTACTAAATAGAGGGCGCACTCAAAAGTGTTCTCATTTTTTATACTTTTTATTTTTAAACCACTTTCTTCTATTATAATAGGAAATAAATTTCTTTTTTCTTAATATGGCGAAAGATGGCCAAGACCCGAACTTCTCTTTAGACAGTGAAGTAGAGTGAGTGGCGGAAAGAAACTCTACTTCTTCCATTTCCTCTATATTGATCTTTTGGCAACTTTAACGGAGAAAAAAAGAAAAGTTAATTCTTTCTTTTTCCTATTTCAATTTGCCAACTTCTATCTACCTCTGAAGCTTATTCTTTTTATTGGTAGAGAAAATTCTTTTGCTTTTTCATACGCTACGTGCACGCTTTTCTTCGGACCAAATTGAAGTCGATCAGTATGAAAAAGAAAAAAAATTTTTTTTTTACAAATATAGTTTGATTTGATTTCACAAGTTTAGTTTGAACAGTTCAAAAATTTTTACAACCTGATTTTTTTTTACTTTCTTTGTAAAGGAAGCATTCCAAACATGTAGGAAACCTAAAACTTGATGTTATCTCTAGTTACTCCCAGGGAATACGAAAATAAGGTTTTGGTCAAAATCAATGGATCAGAAATACCATAGTATTGAATGGATTGAGTCGATTTTTTTTTTCAGTTTTTTGCTAATTACTTCAAAAACTGCTCCAACGATTTTCTTTAAACTTGATGTATTTAATGGATGTAAGAAGGAAAAAGGAATGAATTTAGGAATGATGAAAAAGAAATAAACTAGATGATATGCTGAACCAATGTATAATGAATAGAATACACAAAATGCAAGGGCTTTTCAGTAAAATATAAATTGGGTAGCGAGAGAATGATAAAGAGAGACAGATTGGCTGAGTAATAAGAAGGTAGTAGATAGGTTGCTGACTGGATGTACTGCTGTCACTCTATTTATATGAATCGAATTCTCCCTCCCTAGTCTGGCCTAGGTGGGGAGTAACGAACTTTTGATTCATTTAATGTCTGCTTCTTCGCTCTTCTGATCCCATTAAATACACACACACACACACACACACACACACACACATATATATATATATATATATATATATCAATTAATCCATATAAAGTACTAAGACTTTTATTGGAAAATTTATTTAAGGGCTAGGGAAGGGATTAGCTCAGTGGTAGCGCGCTGGACTAGCAAGGTGGATCCAGCCGTGCTACCCTTAGATTTTTCCCTTCCTAGTGCCCCTACAGCTCACTGTCCGTGATGTCAGTGTTGTCTGTAACGAGAGAACACACTGTCCGGAGGCCGGCAGTGCACTGAGAAGGCTCCAGGCACAAATGACCCAAGATTGTTAAAAAATAAAAAAAATAAAAAAAAAATTAAGGGATGCTCTGGGAGAGGTTTGACGTTATATACGTATTGTACGATTCTATCGTGCATATAATTATTAATAAGAATTTAATGTGTTACTATAATATCGAATTTGAAGAAAATAGGTTTACCCGAAATAAATTGTTTCTGCCAAATTACAGTTTCGGATACACATATGGACAGTTTTTTAATTATATATCAAATTGGTAAGTGGGTAATAAATCAAAACTATGTAACTTATAGTAAGAGAAAATTGTATTAATATTTCTTCTTGTTTTTTTTTTTAAAGTAATTTGCATTTTTCATTTTATAATTTGTTGCATGTTAATATTTATATTGATTGTCATTTTAGTGATAATATTTATTTCATTTATTGATAATTTTGGAACACGTAACATAGTATTATTTGTGTTTGTTGCAAGTTCAAGGTTATAAGTTTTAAGCAAAGTTGCGCAAAAAAAAAAAAAACCCAACGTTGATTCATATTTTTAATAATTCATGTAGAATTGAAAAGTCGAGCGTAAAATTTAATTACACAAGAAACTCCTTAAAACTTACTTTTATAATCCATTTGACTACTCTACACAATATAGTCTGAAATTGTATGTTATAAAACATAAGGACTCTGAAATTGAAGATAAATAAATATTTTGTAAAAATTATAAGTTCAGAGAAAATTTGTTAATTATAATTCGGTATAAACTGCAGAATAGAGAAAGTCGTGTGAGTGTTTCACATCAGATTGTAGATGGGGTATATGAAATAGGGCTCAAAAAATGTAGGAATTTACAGCTGTAAGTTACTCACTGTGTGTGTTTGTGTATATGTGTGTGTGAGAGAGTGAGAGAGAAGTGAGTGAGAAAGAGAATTTTGCCCGAATTGCCTGTAGGTACTCTTAAACCCTGGTATCTATCTGCACCTATAAGAGCAACCCTTTGTATAGATAAATGAGTGTTTATGTTCGTATTGTTAATCTGAGATACCCGCATGATTGTATACTTACTACAGGAGTGAGGACCTTCATTTAGTGTTTACCGGGAAATCTGATATGATATAGAAATTTGAAGTGAAATTCAAATGATTCAATAAGTTTATGACATTTATAACTTGTGTTATAATCTATATGTTCAAATCTAGTAATAAACTCTTTCCCCGTTAGAGAGCCGCCACTATTGAAAGTTATATTGTGAAGTGAAGATTCCTTTTAGAATAACAAATCTCCATAGTAATTTCCGAATATTCTTTTTTGCCTCTGTAATTCGTACTTTTTTGTCAGTCATTTATTCTAATGTATAACCTAAATAAAATTGAACTAGTTTTTGAAATTGTGCTAGAAGTGTAACAGATGTTGTTTGTTGTATTCACTACACGTTCACTATTGAGTTTTGTTTTCAATGTTTTATTATTATTATTATTATTATTATTATTTTTATAACCTCCTGTGTTGTTTATTATTCTCCATTTCTATTAGAAAATTATATAATGTAGTCAGTTGAATATTTATTCCAGTGTTACCAACTAAAAACATTGTAAACACTTATAATAATAGGACACAGCCCTTTCCTAGCTTTGCTCCATTTATTATTTATTATATGAATATGAACTTCATTACTTATTCCATTCCATTTTTTTTTTTTTTTATAGTTAAAAGAAGTACTTAGTAATAAAGTTCCCCTTTTTTTAAGTCTCCATTTTATTCACTCCATTCACTCTTTTATATTAGGTTTCTTTTTTGTATTTTTTGCTTTTTTTTAAGTAAAGTACTCTTGTTGAGTTTCTTATATTAACTGAAGTGGACAACTGGTTTACAAAAATAAAAAATAAAGGACTTAGAGGGAAAATAAGAGAAATTTGTGTGGTGGATCAGATTTCAGAATGACTCATTTGGCTTCCTTCTCTCATGTAAAGGCACAAATTAGATATTAACTACTAGGTTTAATTTAATTATATGTTAAGCCGTATTTTTATAGTCTTAATTATTACTTTCTCTTACTAGTAATAAAAGGAAGCGTTCGTGTCAATTTTTCGAAATTGAGTTTTCGATCGGAAATCCGAAAAACTGGTTTTTAGAAATTGGATCCTGAATCGCAAAAAGCTGAAACTTGGTATTTCGATTGGGTGCTACCCAAGGTATGCTACAATAAGATTTTGGCAAAAAAAAATCTTGTTAAACGGATGTAATAACTTTTTACCGAATAGATTTTGCAGTTGTATTGGCGATTTTCTTGAAAATAGCTCCAATGACTTTTCTTTATATTTGATATATTTAAAATCTTGGTAATTAGAAAAAGAGTTATAGCCTTTATTTCTAAGATTTTTTTGCTGGGAAAATTCATATAAGGGGGGGGGGAGTTCTTCGTGAAACAGGCAAATATTTTCGTCTTTATGGAGGGAGATTGATGTGAAACTTTTTAAACTACTAAATCGTCAAAATTAATTACGATTAATTTTATTTCATTTTAATTTAAGGCGTGTCAACATCTATCGGTCATTGGCGCCCGGAACCTTCTCAGTGCTTGCCTCCGGAGAGTGTTCTCTCGTTACACATAACACTGTCCTTCACCAGACAGTGAGCTGTAGAGGCTCCTAGGAAGAAAAAATCTAAGAGTAGCATAGCAGGACTCGAATCCGGAACCTCCTCGTGGGAGGCCACTGCGCTAACCACTGAGCTAATAATAATTTTTTTCTACAACAGTTGAATAATATGGCAATTATCCTTCAGAAAATCGATTACTAAAGTTTTAATTTTAATCTTTAGATATTAAAAATGTTTTTTTTAATCTCTAAAGATTAGAAAAAAGAGAATTGTCACCTTTCACTTAAATAAATTTTAAGGCTAAAATTGGCTAAAATTACTATAATAAATTACATTATTTTAAAGTAAACTAGTTTTCAACTTTTACACATTTGAGTATTTTAAAAATAATTTTTTAACAATAAATTAAATATTAGAAAACATAATAAATGTTGCTTATAATTATCAAGGTAATCTTCTCCTTTTCCATTGACAACATTCATTCACTTAGAAGTTACCATGCATTCTTACTACCGTGGGAGTCAAGGGGTCCGCAACGTGGGAGTCCAGTACGCTAACCCTACGATTCTACTCCCTACGATTCCCTTCCCTACGATTTATTATTATTATTTGTTATCTTTTCTCAGATAAAAGCTGATTTTTTTTTTTTTTGTGAAAGATACGGGTTACACTTTCACTCATTATTTTATGAATAAGTGCACAACGCGACATGCATCTAAGATGACGGATCTTGGGCAAATGTGCCTAATATTGAGAAGCTTCATACCGTCGAGGAAACATGTAGAAAGGAACAATCTCGAGTACTAGAAATTACAAGAGTGACAATTGATAATCTCTCTACTTTCCATACTATCGCTATTTCTTCCCAGAGCATGGCATATTTTCTCAGCTCTGTTTAGTGAGATTGTTAGGCACAGCGGTGTCTATTAATTTAACTTTCTCCTGATTCCTCTTCAAGCATATCTAGTATATTGTAACAAACATCCATGTCATTCAACTGATCGGTCATTAATATTGGTGATATTTACTATCCTTTTAACTTTGGGTACCTATAAATGGTGCAGCCTTCGGCCTCTAAAATTCGCCAATTCCTAATGGATATTTTGCGACATTGTTATTGACGCTTGATGTAGCCATTCGGGTCCATAACCGAAAATTCACTGATGATTTGGTGAAATTATTATTATTATTTTTCAAGCTATCGTAAATTGCAATAGACATCGTCTTCATTCAGTGGAAATAGTTCAGCCTACTTTACCACATCTGATTATCATAAAAAAAACAAACGGCTACTTTTAGTGTGTTAACAAGCCGACAAACTTGCTATCCGACAACTTGGCCATTCTCTCCTTCAATTTTTTGATATTTTAAAATTTGCCAATCTATTCTAATAAATTCAGTAACCTATTGTTTTAAAATATGGTTAAAGTACTTTTGACTACACATTTAATCTTAAAAATTTTTGTAAGGTTTCTAGGTCATGAAATTGAAATTTTTGTTTTTTTGACTAGATCAGTACAATTTACGCCCTTGCTCATGGCTGACCTATTTCCATTACTTCCAAACACTTTGTCAAATAGCTTTCAAGATGGGCTAATGTCAAAAACATAGGCGGATAGATGCAAATTAGTAGGGCAAAGTCCCAAGGCATATTTCTTATTTATTTATTTATTGCAAAATTTAATTTAAATAAAATTACAAAACATGGTGTTCTACCTTCTTATTAGAATGGAAATAATAGATTCGAGTAATGAGCGTGATTCAGCGTGAATCTATTTAAATTTAATTTTATTAACATTTTATTATAGTTGTAATAATTATAATAATAATAATAATATATTAAATTATTATCTACAATGTATGAATTAATATACTTTCACTTATTACTGTGTAGGAAGTTATATTGCCATGTGTCAAATTTTAGAAATTGAGTTTTCATATATTTTGAGATCATACAATACGAAAATAAATGTTTTTAGCGAATATTCTCTCTCTCTCTCTCTCTCTCTCAATCAATATGTGTATTTAATAATATGTGTGTATATGTTTTTCTCTCATTTAACTATATTGAGAGAGAATTAATTTTCAACATGCTCTTATAGTATAAATGCTTATGCTATAAATGTTTGCTTAAATATAATACAATATTTACATTTAATTGTTATTTATACGATTTCATAATTAAATGATTCTAATTGAATCTGGTAAAACAAAACATATTAGCAAAATAATACGATACTTGTGTATATATTTAAATGTATGAATGAACAGAATATGTAAACAGTGAAAATCGTAGGAAGTTCCTAGTTGATATTTTGAGGTTGAAAATTTATTTTTAGAGTGTTCTAGGAAGTTTTCCTCTAAAGTGTCCATTATGGCGAGTTTAGCGAGTATTCGGGAAATATATTAGTTAGGTTTAACTATAAATTGCCGTTCAAATTTTGCTATGGGCTGACAGTGGCGTTAATATACTGCAATAGCAAATTCAGGTCCAACAAATTAATGTCTCAGTGAACATTAAGGTCTCTTAACCAGCACAATAACATTGGCAAATAGAATTTGGAGTTCAGACCGCGTCAGTGGTTTGTTATAAACCAACGTTTCGCCCATATTACAATAGGCTTCTTCAGGGTAGTGCCGCCTTTCATGCTTAGTTTCCTCCCTCCTCCACAATGTTGTTACTGGGTTGGGGTTTAATTTTAAATTAAGCTCCGCTCACTACCAATAGCCATTTACAAAATGGAAATGAAAATCTAAAGCCCATCCCTTCACTGAATGTTCTACACTACCCACCTTATTTCTTGTTAGTTTTGTTTCAGTATTAAAGGCGACACTACCCTGAAGAAGCATATTGCAATATGTGCGAACTGTTGGTTTATAACAAACCACCTAACTCAACCAGAAGTACCCAAGTGTTCTAAATGCATGATAATGGCCTCAGCGGCCATTATCACTTCAGCAGACTTCAGCAGTCTTGAATTTGTATTAAAAATGAAGTAACTGTAGTAAGAAAAAAATCTGGTTGAGTGTTTGTAAGAAAAAAAGGACTCTTCTTTTTTTTAATTTGTATTTATTTGATGGTTGCCTAGGAGCTGGAATATTGATTATAAACTGTATTGTCTATGAAAATATTCAATCATTATCTCTTGGTAACTTTTTTAAAAAAAGATTTGTGAAGTCGCCTCTCTTCCCCTTTCATTTTAGTTCTTAAATGCAAAAAAGTGCGGGGAATATATATGCAGAATAAATTAATTCTGATTTTTTTTTTTTTTTTGTCCTCTATTCTGGGAAGAAGATTTTACTTAAAAGATTTTACCTCTCACCTATTACATCCTCGCCATGTTACTAATAGTACTGTATAGCTGTTGAATTTTAATGTGTACGTGGTTATTTTATACTTTATGTAGGAGTAAAGTTTTTACATTTTTATATGCAGCCTAATTGAAACGGGTTATACCCAGAGAATTACTTAGCTGTCGTTGCGCTTGAATAGGTTTACTTAATGGTTATTTCTAAGGCAATCTTCCATTTCTTCTAATCAGCACATCTTCCTTCTTCTATTTTTTTTTTTTTTTATAATCACCAAAACAAAGAAAACGTTTAAACTAACGTTTGTTTTTAATTCATCGAAGTCATTTGTTTAATAATTCAACCGGGTTTTTCTTTTTCTGAAGGGTGGTAGCGCTGAAGACTTTCCCTCTTCTTTTAACGTTGAAGAAGGAAGAAATTATTGAAATAACCAAACTCCTTGGTGGATACGGATAGGGTAGGGTTGGCTAATTAGAACATTCGCCTGTTCTAACGATTCAGTAATCTCGTTTGGCTAGCTTCAGGAAAACTCGCTGTTTTCAGTAAAAACGTCGATCTTGAATGAAGAGAGCTGAATGAAGGCAGTTTATTTACTACTTGTAAGCTATTGCCTGTTGTAATTCTTTGTAAGGGGTGTGTGTTGACTTCTTAATAATTATTAGTAAAGCTCTTGGAATGCTTGTACGCCAGAGACTTGAGCACAGACTTTTCAACTTCTTAGAATATTGATTTCTAACCTTGAAGCTATTTATAGACTGCCGAGTTCTCAACTTGCCTAGCTTTTACAGGATTTTTTTTTGTAGCTCATGGTGGGAACTTGATGCTGCTTTAGGTGGAATTTGATACATGATTCTCTGGGAAGTTCGTGTAGAGAGTTGACTTCATTTTAATGTTTCTATCACGCAACACATTGGTTGAATCAAGATATTATCCAGTATTGCGGACCCAACCAGATATTAAATGATAGTTGATTGTTTAGACCATCCGTCAATTCAGTACAACTGTGCGTAATATAGCAAAGTTAATGCACTTTGGAAAACAGCAATGCTGAAGCAGGTCCTGGAGTTGCTATCATCATGAATTTCCTCAACCACGAAGTGTTGCAGAAATAGACAGTTCGGAGTAGGTATTCGGGAAATTCGAAAATCTGTTAATATATATATATTCCGGAAAACAAGTCAGGTACTTGGGGGTGCATTTAGACACCAAGTTGACGTTCTGGGAGCAAGTGCGGTGCTCCAGCGAGAAGGCGGCGAGGGTAACTGCGAGCTTGAGCAGGCTGATGACAAATGCAGACGCCGGCTCCTCATGTCCGTCACGAATGACATCCTTTTGTACGGATGTGAGGTTTGGGCGAGGTTTGTCCTAAGAAAGAAAAGACACCTGAGGCAGCTGGCCGCGGTGCAGAGGAGGGGGCCTCTGAGGATCGCCAGTGCGTATCGCACGGTGTCGGGACCTACGGTTTTGGTAGTTGCAGGGGTAGCTCCTATCGACCTCATGGCGCGGGAGAATTGCCAGGTCCTGGAGTTGAAGTCCAGATTGGTAGCCAGGAGGACCATGATGATGAGGTGGCAGGAGCGTTGGGAGGAGGAGCATCGCGGTAGGTGTACGGCAAGACTCATCCCAAGCTTGGCGGAATGGGTAAGTAGAAAGCAAGGCGAGGTCTCACGGGCACGGTTGGTTTGCCGTTTAACTTGACGCCTCCCACACCGTTTTTGGGTGCGGGAGATGGGCGAGACAAAGACAAAGGCTGGAGGCTGAAATCGTGAGGGTTACCCCGGAAATGGTGGTGAGGATGAAGAGACCGATGGGACAAGGTGGCTATCTTTGTCCGGACGGTCCTTCAGATGAAGATTATTGAGATGAACCGGCACCTCAGCCCCCCGAGGGCGGGTTCCAGCTAGTCTGTAGTGGGCCCGTTTGGGCATATTACGAGGCACCACTCCGAAGTTATACCTTAGCAGTTCCGGAGTGGGCGGATGCCTGCGAGGGAGGAGGGGTTTTTTAGTGGGTATGCGAGTCCCACACTCGTGCAAAGGCATTTTTCCATTCCATAAAAAAACATACTTTTTCCCAGGGTTTTATTTTAGCTTTTTTTTTTTTTCAACAAATTTTAGAACCCTAATTGTAAAAATTGTGGTTTCAGAAAATTTACAAAAATTAGAGTTTTATTAACATAATTTATTTACAGTAAATAAATAAAAATTATCAAAGAAAGTAAAAAAAAAAAAAAATCAGTTACATTTTTTGGTCTAGCCATCTTTATACCAGCTTATATTAAAGATTGCATTAGGGAAAATGATAATCATTAAGCAAAATGGAGCGAGCAAATCTTGATGTTTTTTGCGGACCCAATCATCCTGAAAGGAAAAGAGCTTTGAAATTACCTAGTTTTAGTAAGCAAGGTTCAGTTTAAAACAAACAAAAAAACAAAAAAATTGGGATCATTTCAAGAAATTGAGGGAATGGTATGCGGAATTGAAAACTTTTTATATTTGTGCACCCATCTTCCTCCCCCAAGGTTATGTTGGTTTTGATCTTCGAGAGAAGTGGTTGGAGATGTTAAATAAAATTCCGTACCTACTATCTTTTTCCTACTCCATACATTCTCCTATATCTTACACAATAGTACGCAAAATAACTTCTCATCCCCTCATACTATTTGGAATGGAATCCAAAATACTTCGTGAAATACTTAAGGCTACAGTTTGAAAATAAAGTGAGAGAGAAGTTATGCGTTGTTTATATTCCAGGAATCTTCAAAGACCAATCTAAGTGGCTGCTTTTGTTCTGGTAACCAGTTACGAGTGACTACAAGCACATTTATGTCACATCGTCGAGTCTCTGTACGATTAGTGTTCTCTGTGCTAACATGGTCCTGGATCACTGCAGTAGGAACCTTGTCATTGATATTCAAGTGTCAGGTGGCTAATTGGTAAAGGCTAGGTATTGAAAATAAAAATTTTAAGAAAAATACGGAGCATCGGCTATGATTATGTAAACCAACATTTTCGTGGGGGTGGAAAGAGTCGGCTAAGGAACAGGGATTTGCAACTTTATGCAGGAAATCACTGTGTCGATCTTGCAATAGATACATTTTACGGTAATGTGACTAATGACTTTTCAAATCTATCGGAGAAAATCTTGTGCAGACACTATTTCTTTACACTACTCCATGTTCAATCCCTGAAAGATCGCTAGGATTTTGAGAGTTATCTGCACCTTGGGAAGATCACAAAAGTGAGAGAGAAGGCTGCTTGCAGATATTAAATAAACATAACTTCATAATTATTTTCTTTCATACCCATGTTAATCCATCCTTACAGAAATCGAACACCACCATCGCATCTAAGATGTGATCAATAATCTTCGGAAATTACACAGAAGTTTGGTAAATGTTTGTCATCATTGAAGTGCATTTTGTCATAAGATTCTTTAATTTTAAGAATTTATGAGCAAATTATTGAATTTATGAACATTTTATGGGTTTCCCCCTTCAAAGTTTCCTTCTTTTTAAAAATGCTAAAATAAAGCTTAATCTACATTCAATCACAATAGCTAGTTTCTGTATAAACAAAATTCTGCAACTGTTTAAGAGTGGCTTGTGACTTGTAGTACAAATAATTCTGGTGTTAACATTTGTTTGAGAAATTTCTTCAAATTCCAAATATTGCCAGCACATTATTAAGTGTCATCCTAAATATTTATAGGTGCCAATAAAATATAATGACAAAAGCGTTGTTACATCATAGCTCTCGTGAAACTCCCTAAAATCCATTTTCTGGGAAATAATCAAATAAAAATACTAGTCCTAAGTATGATTAGTGTAAACACAATGTAGGAACCGTTTTCGAGAAAATTATGAAAATTGAGAATTATTATTAAAAAGGCACTGCAGTTTTTGGATTTGGATAGAAAACATTTTGACATTCGAAAATCCTGCATCTTTTCGGTGTTGCGTATATATATTTAGTCGCAAAAAGAAATACATACATCATTTGCTAACATTTGTTCATCTGAATAAGTAAATCTGGTGAAAACTCGTTTCCAAAACGCCGACAAGATCGTGAAGTTCTTCTTACGCTGTAAAAGAAAGTAACAATCAGAAAGAACCCAATTATATAAAATTCTCAAAGATTTTTAATTTTTCAATCAAAATACACAAACTGTTGATTATTGAACACTTTCAAAATAGTAAGTTTTGAATTTAAGAACTAAAGATAGGACAAAGTATTAATACTTCTTCCAGAAGTCTCCTACCGTTTTTAGTCTTAGGCATTGTCCGCCAATTGTTTCCTACTGATTATCTAGCAATTCTTTTTACTAAACAGAATACAAAATAATGGATACTCGATAATATTATAATGGAAATAAAATGTGATATTTCATAACATATTGACATCGACTTCATGTTTTTCATTATCTGCCTGCCGCACAATACACCACACATGTTATGACCTGCACCTAAAACGCTTAGGAGAATGGAGCACTCAAATGAGCTAAGCAAGAAAGCTCAGCCCTAACTCTCCAATATTTTATATACAAACAGGGCAGATTCGAAGCTTAGATTCAGTCTTTAAAGTAAAAGTGTGTTAAAAGTAAAAATGTACAATAATCAAGCATATTAGCAACAACAAAAAGCTGTTATAAAAGGTCAAGCGAACTATGTAGCACTATTGATGATGTGATGGATGCAAGAAATAATATCTATTTTAATTGAAGAAAATTATGAGAAAAATGCGAGCTTATTGGCAAAAGGGTAACCCAGGTAGAAGAAGTACAGTTACAGGAAGAGTTCATGAACCTTGTTAGCATTGTCTACCCCTTCTTCTTACAGGGGAAGTTTTGACGAATAATTAGAAGACAGTCTGTAACAGACATTCAAGCAGAACACTTGTTTTTCGCTCTCTTAGAATCAGTGACAGTTATAAGTTAAAACATAAGAGTTTATTCCAACTAATTTCAGTAAATTAATAAGCATATTGCTGTGTTATTGAATAGCATTTAAATATCTTTAAAGAATATATTTAATTTAATCTACCAGTGTTTTCTTAATTATTCTTAATTCTTCTCTCTCTTAAAACTTACAAACATAAGCCCCTTTACTAAACCGCTCACGCCACAAGCTACCACTACACAACAAAGCACACCAAATACATTTCAATGTGAAGTACTTCTTTTTTTTTTAATGGCATATGCACTGCGTCCTGAGAGACCATTCTCTACTTACAGAGAACACTGCCATCATCGGACAATGAAGTGTAGAAGCTCCTAGGAAGAGAAAATCTGAGGGATTATGCTAAATTCGAGTCCGGGATCTCCGCGTTGTTAGTCTAGAGAGCTCTACTACTGAGCTGATCCCTCCAACTAGATTTAGTAAGAATAGAATCTTTAAATTACCTATTCATTTTCATTTCCTTGTCATGTACCTTCTAGTGTTCGTTTATCTTTTCTTTTTTTTATTTCTGTTTCATCCTGGGGATTTTATATGATAATGCTCTATAGTCACTTGTCATGATAATTTCATCATAGCTATTTTATTGTACAAGTTTTTAAGTTTTTATATTAATATTTTCCTTTTGATTTTTGTAATTTGCATAGTATAAAGATTCAACTTTGTTGCACTGGCCAATATTTTTGTATGCAATGCACAGCCCATGTAAAAATACTTTAGCGAAGGAAAGTTAGTAACATTAGGAAACTTTTTAGAAGGAAGAGTACATTTTTTTTTATTATTTATTTAGGAGAGAGTTTTCCCCAGATTTTTTTCTGCTATTTAAATAACTAGTTTTAGTTTTAGTGGACACACTTTTATGGTGCACAAAATTTTTATAATAAATCTTTTCTAAAATATTTTCTACTCTACCAAAAATAAACGTCTTCTTTCTTTTTTTATATTCCCCTTACAATAACCTTTGACAGAATTAAAGGTTAACTTTTAAAACAACAGAAAGGTTCTGAATTAATTTTGGATTGCTCTTTAATGTTTATAGATGATTCTCCACAGTACAAATTTAGTAATTGGTTTTACACATTTCCGGGTTTCTTTACCTCTGATAAAGCCATAGTTTTGGGCAAAACTTCCAGGTAGTTATATTCCCCTAAGCCATCTCTCTAAACCCGCTATTGATTTCTAGGATGTTCTGGAAACTATCTATAAAATAATATAAGGAACTAAGCGTTTTGTGAAAATGTAATTTTATGATCTATAAAGAGAAAGTGTCGGCGATTTTTTTGTTAGACGAAATTTTGCACAATTATTAAACTATAAATACGATTGAAAAAAAGCGATCATTAAAATTAATAATTAAAACTTCCAATTGGATATTGAAATTGTCATTTTTTATTATTTTCAAATTCTAAATTGGCAAAAACTAAAAACTTTCATTAGTTTGATGTCCATATCTTTTTATAGTCAAGGCATTAATGGAATAGTTTTCTTCATTTTTTAAATCATTAAGAACAAAAGAGT